>CAJNOQ010000435.1:0-50793 GCA_905250885.1 Didymodactylos carnosus | reverse complement strand
TCATTTTTTATAAAAAAATCCGTTTACAATCAAAACGCGATTTTCTGTCACGCGAGATTAAAAACGATGCCCAGACTGAACAACTAATCTGAAAATGCTCAGGAAGGTCTTGAATGGAAGCCAACACTCGGGGGCATAAAATGATAAAGAGATGAAAACAAGCACATTTTGTCTTGGTAAGAAAAAAATTTGAAACAGAATTAAAAATGACGATTGTCACGCTAAATGTCACGCGAGATTATTTGTTTTGCTTTATCTACAACTCTCTTATTTTTTTGACCGTTTGAGACGAAACTTGGCGCATTTTATCGACTTATTGGGGTCAACTTCTCGTGAAATGAACAGCGTCTGAGAGTTTACGGTTCGCGAGAAAACTGAGAATTACTGAAAAATGTCACGCGAGATTAAAAACATACCTAGACTGAATGGATTATCTGAAAGACCTGCCAAAGGTCTTGAATGAAAGACAAGACTCGGGGGGCATAAAATCGTGAAAAAATAAAAATATGCGAACCATGTCTTGGCGAGAAAAATTCCCAAAAAAATGTCGAACTACCCATCTGGCAGATTCTTAGAATAATTCAGCTATATTCAACAACATAATTATATAACATAATAATAACATAATTCAAACTATATTTTTGCGCTTTGTCTCTTTTATTAATAAACTAGAACTGGTTTGTATTCAAACGTCCCTTTATCGCTGAGACTCCAAGTTTTTCAAAACTCTCCTATCTCAGCCATCTTGATAGTGACAGTCGGGAATTTTATTTCCTGTTCTCCTCTCATATAGTACAATGAAATGTACGATTTAATTTCTTTACAGTCAAAAATTTTTTTCGCTCATTTCTTCCTCCTAGCGGTACAATAAAATTGTAATTGGCTCATATAGTACTTTGGTATTTAGTGCTCATCCGCATAACTTAACTTGTACGTCAAGAAATGAGAATATATTACCATTTTTAATAAGACAATCAGTAAGACGTTTAACTGGACACGGTAAACAAAATCGCGAATACTTTTAGAAGTACTGGAGGTTTTGATCAATTGTTAAATGATGCATCGACCGATAATACTCTCGATATTATTTCTGTTTCTCAGTTATCTTCTGATACTTCTCAAATGATAAGTGTAAATGATTCTCAAAAAAGATTCCAAATAACAAATTAAAAAGAATACGTTAAAAAACGTTTTTCACTATATCAGGATGAATCTGATTAAGACATTCTTCTCGACTTGCTAATAACCAGGCCTTGAAAACTAAACAAGAGAATGACGAGACACTTGGCAAGACTGAGGCGGGGTCATTTGACTTTAACAACTTCTAAGCAAAATTAGAGTGAGCGCTTCTAAAACATATTTCTTATATTAATCATACGATTAATTAGAAAGAGGTTAAAATTCTATTGACAGATTCAAACTCTTATCATTTATTCATCAAAAATCTTTAACGAATTTACGATATTAGACAAAATTGAGTAGTACAGTACATTCAGCTCCCCATTTCTATATATTCTAATAGAATTCCTGATATAAATTTAAAATCAGCTGCTGTTACGATCTTATCAATTCTGACATTTCTAAACCCTCAACAAACATAATGTTCATTTATCCGTAACTAAGGAGTAGCGGCTGTTACAAATAAGCATAATAGTTGAAATAAGTCATTGTTTTTATACTAAGTTATTAATCTGAACAAGTATGGTCGAGATAAAGTGGGGAGAAAGGTCACTGCTTCTAGTAGGAAAGCATGATGGAAAATCATCTCTGTTCACGTATGATATTCAAGAATTTCTTAAACAACAGTTCCTATCTTCGCACCCCACCATCGGGAATCTCGAAAACGGCCGGTTTGCACCGCATTTTGATAGTTTCTCTGCAAAGAACTGAAAGTACATGTTAGATTGTGTCTTGGCAGCTCAGCTCACGAGGGAGCCGATTTAACTGTCCAATCGTTTTTTCAATGAGACCTAGTGGATTACAGGTTAATCACTATGATGATTCTGAATATGACCATGGCAGTTGCTTGTAGGTCTCCGGTTTTCTTTAACTTAAAAACATGGAAAATATGCCGTTTTATAGAGAAATGAACGTTCTATCTAATAGTAAATTTAAAAATTTTTTCAATGTACTTTGCAATTGATAGGTCTTCTGAAAAACCCGGAATACCAAAGACCTATATCTCCGGTGTAGGTAGAAACCGGTGATAAGGTATTGAGATCTCAGTTGATCCATATGTTTCAAAGGTGTAGAGTCCGAAAATGTGCATTGAGGTCAACAAAAATGAGGAAACGTAGTTAAAAATAGCTTGGTGGACCATCAAAAGCCAAATAAGTGCCGTAATGCTTGTGAGAGATGGCTCTCAGCAGACTTACAGGAGCGAAGTGGACAATTAAGAGCTACATTTCCAGATAGAACTAACGACGAGGATTTGATACACATATTACTTCTGAGTGTAAAGTTCGATCTGATGGTGAAAGACGCATTTCAATACGACGGATTTGCATTATTTTCACTATCTTAGAACAAGTGCAGTGGAGAAATGAAGCATTTTGAAATGTTTTCAAACGAGTCATTTTATTCCTTGTTGTCTCTAGTATTCTAAAGCGTTCAGGTTTGTCGCTTTTGTCATTCCTGAGATAATTAGGTATGAATTGCGTCTTGGAACTCATGAAATCCCCAGATGTACGTCATGCTTCTGAAAAAACTAACGTGCAGGCTGAAAACTGTTGTCGCCTTGACTTCCCACTATATCATACACAACACTTTTCTTTCGTTGGAGGACAGAATATTCTTTTATCTTCACCAATTTTTCAGTCTTCAATAGGCCGCTCAAAAAAAAACTTTTGATGACCACTGTTTTCGAATACAACAAAGACCTAAGCTTGTTGCATTTTTAGGGCCCGGCTTTACTGTGTTATAACAATCAAGTGTTTAGCCCATTGGACTGGAAAAACATTCAGAACGTCGAAGAAAGTGAAAAAAGTGAAAATGCCTTAAAAATTGGAAAATTCGGATTAGGTTTCAAATCTGTTTATCATTTGACAGGTAAAGAAAGAACACATTGCTCACATATTGCAACCACCATGACAGTAGGAACTAGACAGGTATCGGTTTTGTTCTAATAAAGTTACAAAAAAATGGTTTCCACTTTTACGAAGCAGGTTCGTTCAGTGTGCAGTTTTTTAGAATTAGTGAATTGACTTAATTTTTTAATTGGGGAAACTAGACTGGTTTGCGTAATGCCCACAACCACTTCCACAGCCATTGCATGTTGATGCTCCATCATTCTCGCAGATCTCACGGAAACTGTAAAGTAGGTAGGCCTAAGATATATAAGGTTAACCTAAACTCAAACGAATGAGTCATTCAAAAGATATTGATGTTTTAAAAATAGGTGCCCCTGCAGAAAAGATGAAAAAACGAGATTGATACTTTAACGTAAAATTAGATTTTCTCTTAAACTGTAGCAGATCTAGCCGAGAATTTTATAACACATTTACTCGATATGAGCTGAGTCTAGCTGTCACGTTAAAATCGTTACTTTATATTTTGTTTGCCTGTGGTGAATCTTTTATGTGTTATACCCGTGTTCAGGTTAAGGGGTGAGTGTCTTCCCCCGACGATATCGATTTTTTATAACCAAATTGTAGAGCGAATGAAACTGCATTTAAGCTGAAATTGTTTCGACGGTTCCATGTGTCCCGGTAGAGAAATAGCTGTTGCAAGTTATACCACTGCAGAAGGTACCCATCAGTCTGAATTGTCAAAAAACTCAACAATTGATGATGTATGACTAATTTTTGCGTAGTTCGATAGAGCATCGAAAGTTGTCCATAGCCTCAAATTTTCACCATGATTAGACAAGTACTCGCAGGAAAACAGGGTCTTTCCCAATTTAGGGCGTTTTTGGTGCTAAAAAGTATGTGCTTAAAACCTTGCCCGCGATTTCGAATATATAATGTATTATAATAAAAAGAGTGCTAGTACAGAAAGATGCGCCATCAAATTCTGCGTACTTTAAGCGGAATAGAATTTTTACTTTTAAAGAAAAATTCAGAAAAACAACCGAGATACTGAATATGAATGTAGTAAGTGAATGTCATATATTTGTGTTTACTACATAAAAGTTGCTTGACTTAGGGATTATGATCAGGTACCAAACATCTCGGCAAGCATTCCGGATACACAATCATTGGTACTGAATGTGTTGTCAAATTAAGAGAAGGTTTATAATCTTTGATTACTAATGATTCTTTAATGAGCAATCTATATGGGTTTTTGTCACCCCATAGTATTTTGAAATTGGTCCAATCAATCTTATGTCCAGTTTCAGATTCATGTTTGGCCATAGCTGATTTGTCTTTTGTATCTTATCCATCTTCCTTGCACTCAGCTTTACTATTATCAGCAGTGTGTGCTTTAGCTAGTAGTCTAGAAGATCGTCTAACTTCAGGTGTGAGCGGTTGAGTTTGAAGGAGTTTCGTACGTCGTTTAGAATAATTATGACGGACTCTATCTCGTGATTCAGAACCGTCTTCTTCTATCACACTATCTGGTGGATATACGTCACACTTATCAAACTCTTCTTTCGAAGCTCCATGTTCGCATAATCTTCTGGTGCTCTGACGTTCAGTTTTTTCAAGATAATTATGGATGCACTTACCACATTTAGCAGAGTACACAATTTATGATTGTAAGTGTTTCGGTATAGCTATAGGATCTTTTGTTTGGAAAAAGGTTTGAGATGGAGGGGGAGATCTCAGTATAGCCGTACGTCAATATCGGGACGAATTTTACCGGCGAGATGTTTTATTTTCTTATGGAATGTCGGTTGTTTTATTTTCGAAACGTCTGCGACTGCAAGTACCATGTCTAGTGAAAATTTCAGCTCTCTAGTCCTCTTCTGGACAGAAAAATAGCCATAACTTTTGAAGGAAGAGCTATGGGAATGAATTCGTTTAGGCTTTTAACAACCTCGATGCCATCTATCGATTGGTATACAAATGAATGAAAACGGAGGTATATATATCCACAGGTATCCTCGTAAGATCATTGTTCAATAGTTTGGAATTTGTAACTTTGGTACGCAAAATTTTTCAGACAATACTGTGATTGCATTTCATGGGAATCATTTCCATAACAATGGAATATTCGCTTTTTTCAGCAACAGCCAATGACAAATGCCACAGTAAACGAAAATGTGTAGATACATGTATTTCGTAGTCCATTTGTGGGGAAATCTAATGCACAGACAGTTTCTGTTTCATAATCACCATCAAACATTTCTTAGGTCTAAAAATTTCTGTTCCAGTTGTCCATGATGGTATAAGTACTAGACAAATAAAACACTTTCATAACGGTGTAAAATTAATTTTCGTTAAAAAAGCGTATTAGGAGAAGTAGTAGATACAGGGTGTTCCAAAAGTCCCATCGGAAATAAAAAACAAATATCTGTGTCATTTGTTTACTAAACTTCAGGTTTGTTTTTTGTTGGATAGAGGAATGTTCCAAGTTTTACTTGATCTAATTGAAATTTTTTGTGTAAAAAGCGCAAGGGGGGAAAAGCGGACTCCTGGACTCCCATAGACTCCTATGGACTCCTGTGAACTCCTATGGACTCCTGGACTCCCATGGACTCCTGAAGTCTAGGAGTCCAAGAGCAAAGTGTTCTTTTTTGGGAATCACTTCCCAAAAATTGGACACGTTTGTTCTTTTTTGGGAAGTGATTCCCAAAAAAGGACACTTTGCTCTTGGACTCCTAGACTTCAGGAGTCCATGGAAGTCCAGGAGTCCATAGGAGTTCATAGGAGTCCATAGGAGTCCATGGGAGTCCAGGAGTCCGCTTTTTCCCCCTTGAAAAAACGTCAGTGTGGGGAAGTAATAAAACTCACAAAGTATGTTTTCTGTATACGTATTAAATCGTGAGTAAAGACTGTGGAGCTTGTCGTAACTGAGCAAGATCTTTGCTAGAGTCGTACCACGTCTCATTTTGTAGAACTCGAAGTGCTCTACAATTCCACATATTTAAATATTTGCTTCAACTTGAAGTTTTGCGAAAAGAAAATAATTTTTCTTTGTTAACGTGATCTGCGGATTCTGGCTTCTTCGATAGCCTCATACATCGTTTTATAGACTTTCAAACTATTCCGCTTTGTAGGACTACCTTCTTTGTACGAAACTGCACTAGCAGTTTTTCCTCTGATTAGTTAATTTTATCTGAAAAGAATTTTTATTACATTTTTGCACTTTCCCAGATGCTATTACTAAACATCTATGGCTAAAGAAATCGACACCTAGTGATTTTTGAACAAAAGTATATAATTATTTTGTACTATGACAGCAGGCATCATCCGCTTTATTTTATTATAAAGAATCGTTTCTGTTTCATCGATAAAGTTTTGCAGCACATAATTTATTAAGAAACAGTTCCGCAAAACCTGGGTTTCGCCATTATAAACCCAAAACTGTTTTCAAGCATTAATAAAAAGATCCAATCGTGTTAAATAAAATTTGGAACATTCCTATATCCAACAAAAAAAACAAACTTGAAGTTTAGTTAACAAATAGCAAAGATATTCATTTTTTATTTACGATGGGACTCTTGGAACACCCTGTACTACGTTCTTTCTGTGGTACGGGTAGTATTACAGATACTACCGCTTTTCTTACTGCCTTCCCGAGTTTTTTATTTGTCTGCCAGTAATAACCGTCGTCGGTAGCTATGAAAGTTCCAAACTTGTCTTTTCTTGCTAAGTCAGACACGTTTGCGCAGTTCGATGCTCACCAATTAGCTCACATCTGTCCTACCAGCAGAGCTTCATCATTTTATTGAAGATGTGTTTGGATCAGGAAATAGAACTACCATCTATTTCATAATAAAAGGCATCTGTTTATTTGTTGAATAACCCGAGAACGAAAAGAGTTATAGGCCTTCGGTTTTCATTATTGAATAGACAAGACCTCACTGCATCTTTTTTTACTAAACAAGTTTTGAAAATCGGATTTTCAGATGGTATACCAGACAAATCTTTGAAAAAAAGCTTTCTGTTAGAAAATAATTCACACAATTGTCTACTTATTTCTCCATAGCTTGATAGCCGGAAGTGTCTTCTGAAGATCTAAGAAAGTCCCAAGTCTCTTGCTATTATGCTTCGGATACTAGAGTAGACTTGCTGAGATCTATCTAATGGACCCTTTTTCCGTTTGGTACAGGAGCATTTCAAAACCCTAAATGCTCATTAAAGTACTTTACTCATTTCCTATGTTATTCTTTTACTGTTTCTCTCCTGGTTTGCTTGGATATTCGTCGCACAGGCTAGGTACAAATACAGCGTCTTCTTTTCTTTTCTCTATTTAGAACATATATTTGTGTGTATATACGACACTTCCGTATCCGCGGTGATATATATCAGAAAAACTATAGCAGTTGTATTTGACAAATAGACAATCTGAAAAATTGTCGCCTTTTTTACGGTATTACTAGAAGAAAAAGCTGAAACTGTAATTTTGCGGATCACATGTTCTACACTCTGAAAACAAAAGGTACGACACGGAACTTGAATGTACTTGAATGTACGGAACTTGAACCTAGGAAATCTAAAAACGTTTCGTAGATCCTTGACAAATCTTTTTAAGGGTTTCGTACATTTCTACGAAACCTAAAAAGGGTTTAGAAATGGTTTCAATTCCCGAAATCCTTTTCTTTTCAGTGCATGTCGGTCATTGAGAAGGATGGTCTGCCATCTGCATGATTTTTTTCCTCATAAAAAGCTGTTCCACTGAGGAACAGAATTTGTTTCTCATTCATACTAATTCTACTTTTTTTCCCCTGAACAACTAACTACACAGATATGTGAGATACATTTCAATTGACATTTGCCTCACATTTGTCACATTCTCTTTCTCAGTAGAAAAGAGAATGAAAGAACGGTATAGAAATAGCTTGTTCAGTCTACCCACCATAAGTCAGTCATTTCTCGACCAAACCGGATAATTCTTTCACCATAAGATTTCAAAGACTGTTTTGCTTAAAAACTCAAAAAGGTAACCCCAAGTCCACTTTCTTATCGCATGTCGCACCGCGAACCTCTTAAAAATTTCGCTGCCAGATCGCGTAACACGCTCGCTGTCAGACTCGCGAAATAAGACGCGATTTTTAGTGATCGCGATTTTCTCACGCTCGTATGAAAGTCAGTCTTTACTCACAAATATTTTACCGCGATCGAAATTTATTCATGTTTTTCGACGGCTAACAATAAATGAGTCACACATGCTACTCTTACTGCGAACGCAGATGAATCGCTATTCGCAAATTCGCGACACGGCTACGCGAGACTTATATTAGTCCCGGCACGATCCCTTTGTTTTGACTACCATTCTCATCCATTTCTGACGGTAATTAATTACTAAAATATGAGAAAATTTTAACAATTTTTCTAAAATCAGTGTGTGTTATGTACTATCGTATAAGCAAAAAAAACCGGTGAATAGCATTTGTACTGAAGTCGCTCCGTGATCCTGTATCATGTCGCGATTGTAAGATAAGAACGCGATCGCGACGTGATATGAATGAGCAGAGCGAGATTACGGAGCGAGAGCCGTGTTTACGTGGCGAATGAAGCAGGAAAGCCGACTTGGATGTGATGGAAAACGCTGGGGTTTACAGTGAGATGCTGCGAGAGATTCTCAATTCTTGATTTTTAAGAAACTTAAAGCGAATCGCGGATTTTAATAAGCAGAAATCGCGGAAAAAAATCGATTCCGAAACTTAAACAAAAACGTTATCTTATCGCGAGTCTCGATCGCTTTAAAAAATTTTCGCGTTGCGATCGCGATTCACAAATCTTTTGTAAAATAAGAGTTAGTCGCGATAACGTAGCGACTTCTTAGCGATCGCAGCATGAGATGCACAATTTTAGCGAGAAAAAGACTCGGCCAAAATCAACGATGTATATGTGCAGGGTATTCAAATGAGAAAATAAACGTATTGACTTTGATCAAGTCCTTTTCAGGATTCCACTGTGAAAGTCTTCGACTCTTTTTTACAGTTTTGATCTAAAAGTACTGATAGACACAGCTAAAACTCGATGTGATTGAACTTGTTTCAGCTGAACTAAAAGTTTGACTTAAGAGTAAAATGTCATATACAAATTTTTGTATAGACATATTTTACCTAATAGTCATCTTTTGGTGACAGTTGGTTGTGTATCTCAAATACAACTGATGCTATTTTTCTGATATATAACGTCGCGGCTACGAAAGTGTCGTATATACACACAAGTATATGTTCTAAATAGAGAAAAGAAAAGAAGACGTTGTATTTGTACCTAGCCTATGTGACGAATATCCAAGCAAAACAAGAGAGAAACAGTAAAAGAGTAAAAGAATAAATAGGAAATGAGTAAAGTAGCAAATGAAAGAATGAAGAATTTTGAAATGCTCCCTAACCTAAAAGGTTTCCTGTCATATGCAATCGACTGTGCTCAACATCGTGGAATCTTGGTTTTCAAAGTAAAACTAAAGGGAATGTGATAGAGAAATTTTCAGAAAACCCCCTTTTCATCAAATATCACTATACAGTAACGTCTTTCTAAGTCCCTCAAATCGAGTCAAGAAATGTTCAAGCTTTAAGAATAGATCGTAAATGGCTTAATCTATCGACTGGCATTCGGAAAAGCCGAAAAATATTTTTCTTAGCAGGCCAGTTCTTCAACGAGTTGTCGTAGTAGAGCTTTTTCTTTTGCTTGAGAAAAGAATACTCCATTGATATGGAAAGGCTTTGCATCAAACGCGATTACAGTATTGTCCGAAACGTTTTGTTCACCAGAGTTGCAAATCTCAAACTTTTGAACAATGATCTGCGAGATTGATGGAACATCAATTCGTTGTACTACGCTGTACTTCTTCTGCAATTAAGAAGTCTACTCTTGTTCAACTCCCTATTTGTCATTTTTAGACTCAGTTTTGCATTTTTAACCTAAATAAATCACTTCTCTGCGTGGCCAGCTAACGGCCACCCTTCGAATCAGAAGGTTCAAATTTTTATTTTCATTCAAACAAATCATCATCATCAGACAACTGCAAGGGCATCATAGCGTGTACAGTCGATCACTCAAACAAATCTTAAAAATATATCATTAGACGCAGTTTTTTAGAGCAGATAAAGGTGAAATTCCGTGACGCTCACTCTTTTTCGATTTCTTATGCCAGGAAACTAGTTCAAGGAAAAATCTCTAGTGACTCTAACAGTCCAAACTGTGAGCTTTAATTTGGCAACCAAACGATCATTGCAAAATTAATCTGAGACGGAGTAATTTACATTTTACTAGAATACCCAGAAAACAAATTCCATGTTTTGAAATTCCGTGATGGCCTCTATTTTGACTATAACTTTTGATCCACTTGACAAATCAAGTTCAACTTATTTTTGACAGTAGAACGCATTAATACCCATCACTAGTATAAATTTCGTCGATAAATACTGCTTCCTTGCCGAAATAAATGGCGCAGAAGACGAAAAAATGAAATTCCATGACATTTGACCACGACGTTTTGCAACTTGAGAAGAACAAAAAAGATGAAACTGTGACTTACTTTTGAAAGCTAAAATATTTTTTTTCTCAATCTAACTATATATAAATAAAAGGTTTGAATTATTGACACCTTACTTCTCCGTGAATAACGTGGAAGTGAGCTAACAACGGTAAGAGTGAATTATCAACTTAATTGGAATGTTTTGTGAAAAGAGATCAATGTGAGAAAATAGATGGGTTGTGAAGTATGTTGCTGAGCTCAATAACTTTTTAAGAGAAGGAACGTGGTTAAGACGAACGGATCCTGTTTTCATTGACTCAATTGATATCCATGGAGAGTTGGTGCAATTAGTTGACCCAATTGAACCAACTCTTAGTCACAACAAATTGGATAAAGCTAAATTATACGATCAGATCTTCAGTTTACTTCAGTCCCATAGTAGAGTACTGACTTTTTCCGTTACATCATGTACTTTTATTCTAGATCTACCGTCTGTCGTCAGCGATCGTTACATTGGTTTTCTTGATCCACATGGAGTTTATTTCTCTGAACTGTTGCATCCAGCACGAGGAAAACGTATCGATTTTTTGAAAAGTGCCGATATAATAAAAAAATATGGTGATCAATTTGAACTGTACAAAAATGCAGCGTTAGGCTTAGATTTTACTGCAGCATTCAAAGGTACACTGTTTCGATTTCCATTTCGAAATTCGGATGCATGCACAACAACAAAACTTTTTGTTCGCAAACCAGATCCCATTTCAGAAGAAGATGTTCAAAATTTGGTTAAAAGCTTTCTGGATGACCTCTCGTACAATATCCTATTTTTAAGAAGTATACGTTTGATCGAATTACATGAAATACCAAAACTGAAAAATTTGAAACCATTAGCTGCAGTTTCTGTCAGACGATCAACTGATATTTCTATGTCAAACATAATCACAAGCCAATGCTCTTCGATTGATTCAAAAACATTCGATGCAGATGATGTCGAACTACAATATGAAATATTCTTAACAGAACAGGTAAACAGTTGCTGTGATATTTTATGTTACAGTTTTGTATGAAGAAGCGTAGAATCTGATTCCTTTACAGCTGCCTCTGCTAGAATTTCATATTTTACTTTTCTCTTACACAAAGAAGTCCGACAGCGATAGCTCCTTTAATCATGTTTTTGTACTTGAAACTAATCGAGTCGTGTTAGTCTGAAAATCCATCTCAAACTAAGTATACGAAAAAATTCTTCTCCAGTTATAGATCGAGCAAACTTTGAACAGTATAATATATGAATAAAGTTTTTGACTTTGAAAAAGCAACAAGTCAGTTAAAGTTTGTTTTAATACATCAACAGAACGACTAGCTGAAGCATGTGATGTCAGTCAGAATGAAAGCAAAAAGAAATTTTTTTTAATTACAATTATTAATTTCCATGTATCGCACCAGCGTTGGAATTTATTGACTGATTATTGGAGACGAGAAGATAAATTTTTTATTGTATTTGATGAACTCCACAAAGCCATATCATCGGCGAAGAGTGCATGTTGTTGATCTGATACGATTCTTCAAAAAGTTGTCGTTTCATTTTCGGTTTTGGCGGTATATAAGTCGATGTGATGAGCAATAGCCCACTCGATGTTTCAATTTGTACCGCGATGACCTCATTCCTTTCGACAGTTTTGTTGAGAATTTCGTGGTATTTTATGTTTTCTCGGATGGCGAGAAGAAAGCCATCGCCGGATTGATCAGTTCGATCATTCCGAAAAATGCTGAATCCTGGGAGACCGAGATGTTGTTGCGGCCTTAGGTTAGTTTCGTTGACTGATAATATGTCGTAGTAATAGAATCGAGCGTAGAGTTCGTCTTGAGTAGTCAGCAGTTTTTCTTCCGTCGTATTTCCCGTTCTTGTTTGCTCGCACTCATTCTCGTTGATTTCGACATCGGAGAGATTATCGTCGATCAGTCGAATGCCTAGTAGAGCTATTAGACGATCAGCGAGACGTTCAAATTTACGACTCATTACGTCAAATATTCGTTTTGTTGCTTCTTAAATCATTGTCAACATGGCATCGTTGTTGACATGGATTCAGTGACGCAAGCAATTATTTGCGTTGTTCTTCATTAGCTGCAGACAAGTAGTGTTCCCGAGACGACGGCAGAGATGAGAATTCCTTGCCATCGTATAGTCTCGGCGCTTTCGCCGTTGGTCGCGTTGATGACGCGGAGTATTTGTCGATCGTCGCCTTGGTCTTTTGTTGTTGTTCTTTAAATTTTGGACATTCGATTGATGCTGCTAAGTGTTCACCTTTGCAATTGCAGCAAACAGATGGCACATTTCCTTTGTGGAAATTTTCCTGACGATGATTATCTCCACATTTGGCGCAGATTTGGTTTTGAGCTCGCTTGCATTACTTCGATACATGTCCGAATTATAGGCAGATGAAACATGGAGCTGGCTTTGTGTTATGATTTGCTCGTTCAGTCAAGAAATGCATATGCTGGGTTTGGCGGCCGATTTGCACGAACGAATTCCGATTTTGAACATCGGTGAAGGTAATTTTTACTGTTCAAATTGGACTGGTGTTGTCTCTCTTTTGTAGACGACATAGTTTTTCGACGTTAAAGTCAGTTTTTGATAGCTCCGTTCGGATGTCGTCATCTTCGATGTCTAGATCAAAGTTCTTAACAAAAGCATCTTTATCCATGTTGAGAATGCGTTGGATCGATCGAGGAATACGAATTGTTGTTTGTTTACTGCCCGTTCTTAATTTCGAGGCGCCGTTCAGTAAGAGATTGAACGATTTAACATCAGAGGCATATAGCGTGAAAGAGCCGTTGTTTCGATTGAGTTGAATGTCGGAGAGTTTCGCTTCAGGTAACTGAGTCACGATCAGTTTGTTGAGCTCAACCCTTGTTGACGATAGACATTCGAGAACCAGAGGAGCAATCGGGAACTCGAACTTCAGTCGAGCTGTTTATTGTGTGAGATTAACTTTTGAAGAACCTCAACAGATGAATTGCCATTACCTCGGTTTCCTCGGCCACCTCTCGTTGAACGGTGTGGGCGTCCTCCTCTACTCATTGAAAAGATCGTTTTGGAATCCCAAATCGTTCCTGCAATTGTTTTGTTTGTTTTGGGGTTTTTAGCTCAGTGATGTGTCACCACCAAGTATAAGCAAGAAAGAAAGAATTAATACATAACGCTTTTCTACTGGGAGACGTGCTTCACGTTTCCAATAAAAATGTTTATTACTATGTTCTCATATTTCACATGCATTACGAACACGGGCTGTTGTCTTTTTTAGAATTATATGATGAAAACAACAAAGCAATACAAGTTTCTTATGTCAGAAGCGCTTCTTTTTCGTTCATGTGATGAAGCACTGCGTGAAATGGTCTCCTTATTGAAAAGTTTGCCACTAGGTAGTTGTGCGATTGAGCAAGATAGTGAACTAAATGCAGCATCATCCGGTCGGTTATTTTGCTATCTACCATTGCCCGCTGGTGTCATACATGGCCTTCCTATACATATTAATGGATATTTCGGACTAACAGATAATCGTCGTGATTTAAAATGGGTTACAACAGAAACGTACAGAGATTATGATGGTCTATGGAATGAATTATTGATCAAACAAGTAATTTCACGATCATATGTTAAACTAATTGAATACTGTACCAATCAATTCAATGATTCAATGATGGTTTACAAATGTCTACCAACTATAGACTTGCCATGTAACAAATGGTACGAGCTACTTAAACCGACATTTCAAGAAATTGCTAACAAGCCAATTGTAACATGTATGGACGGTCATAAAAGATTAGTATCAGAGGTGATTGTCGACAATTTGGCTGATACTGAAGACAAACAATTTCAGACAGCCATACTTCGATGTTTTAAAAGTTCACAAATAGCGGTTATGCCAAACAATGTATTGAATTTTTTTAAACTAAATTCTGCGAACATGATACACTTGATAACACCTACCCTAGTATGTCAGTATATAACAGAGAGTTCTTTGGAGCATATTTCTCCTATCGAACGTTTACAACTGTTAGAATATTGTTTACAAGCTCCAGTAGACAGTTTACATAATGTAGCATTACTACCATTGTCGGATGCCAGTTGGACAACGTTTGATTGCCAATCGAAACAACATACACCTGTTTATTATCTTGAAAAGGGCGAAGAGATTGTTGTCAAAATTTTAGTTGGACTAGAAAAACAATTTTCAAGCCTGTCACTATCGGAAAAAGTGAATTCAATAATTCGGAACATCGCACGAGCAGGTATTGCAGTTCTTCTTCATGTATTAAGTATGATTTAATTGTTTAGCAATATTGGTTCAAATAGAAAGTTTACAAATAGATTTGTAAAAAAGTAGGGGAAACAAGTAGCAGAGCACTCGTTCTTGACGTAGAGCATGAGTATCGGCATTACGCCTAGAGATATACTGTTAGAGCTGTAGGTTTTTCGTGTTCAAAGGAACCTCTTCGTTCTGATCAGACAGTATTGCAAAAAGCTCGGTTAAAAAGTGAGAGTTTTGCGTACTAATCCGTATTTCTGACTTCAATCGGAAGATAAGGAACTTGTAAAAATCAAAAAAATAGATCTTGTATTAGAGCCGTAGTGCTGGTGGTAAAATTAGTTTTACAGGCCAAGTCCTTCTGTTTGATAGATGAGAGTCGTTTTTTGCCGTTATGGCTTCTAGAAAATCAAACTACAAGAGATGGAAAGATACTTGTAGAAGTTCTTTTTCATAAGTCATTGATATCTATTTGTGTTAAAAAAACTCACGGCGCTACGATAAGCCGTTCGCCCAATACCAGGAAAGGAGGGAGGGGTGCCCTTAAATTATTCCAATAAATTACTGTTTGTTAAAAGTATTTGAAGTTTAACGAGTAGATTCTCTTACGTCGCTTTCGAATTTGACAAAAGAACTTTTTCATGGTTTGTAATATGTCTGTTCGCGTGTGAATTTATTTGCCAGAAAAGACACTAACAGGCAGCCGAAGAATAACGGCGCTTTGACTGTAATCACAGAGCACTTTTAAATGTTGCCAAACATTAGACGAGCTTGCTTACAACTAGTTTTGAATCCAACCGTCGGACAAAAAAAGCTCATTGGTATGATGGACACTTATTATATGTTACCAATTGTCTACATCCGTTATTTAGACTTGTACTAGACTTCGTCAATTCTGTTACTAAAAGACACTTTTATACAGATAATTTCATTTAGGTCAAACGCAGTTAAAATCATACAATCACAACAACTTTCCACAACTTCTCCAACAATGTTGCACATCAGAACAAACTAGAGATTGGGCTACAATGTTATGGAGATATTTATTTGAGAAATTTCCGGATCATTTAGACCTATTTCAAAGTCAGCATATTGTACCATACATAGAAATAAAGATGGAAAAAATCTCTTCAAGCGAGATTGTTAGTGATATAACGAAGTCAAAACTTCCCCAGCTTCTTACTTTTTATCCATTAGATATTAATCAACATTTTTTTCTTATTACTCATAAAAACAATTGTTCAGATTTAAACAAAAAAGTGCTAAAAGTATTTAAGACATATGGTCTAAAATGTGTGATTCTGCGATATGACATGGACGAATTTTATTATCTTGTAAACCATCCCCAGCGTACTAAGTACATATCAGAATTATCCATCGATTCATTTTGTTCTTGGTTAGAAGCTATCAATAAATCAGATAAAAATATTCTTCAATCTATTGTACGAGAACAATTCACTGATGTACAAAAACTCAATTTGAGATCATGCTTAGCCAGTGCTGCTCATATAATGCAACAATACGATTCGCTCAGAGAATTAGTAGGTGAATTATCAATATTTCGAAATTCTAGTGAAATTACAAAGTTCATTTCAATTGCTGAGAGTCGGTGCTGCATGCCATTGTTTCCCGATAATATTCCGATTCAGCGATCTTTGATTATGTGCATCGATGATGATACAAATATATTGATGAAAAGCTTGTCAATTCCAGTTTATTCACAAGCAAAACTCACTTTGGAAGTTCTAAAATACTGTATAAAAAGCAATCTATCGCACCACGTGTTAACAGTCAGCAAATGGGCAATGAATGATTGGTCGAGCCTTCAGATACAGTTACCCGGTTTTGTTGAACAATGGTTTAGATTACCATTCATATACGACAATGGTGCATATCGTACAGCTGATTTTTATTATGATCCATACGATGACATAATCAAACAACTTGTTGACGAAGAGAAACATTTGCCATTGTTATATCGTACGGAGCCATATTATTCGATTTTAAAAGTGAAATTACAATCAAAAATGAATAAAAATGATATCGCTAACTGTCTCGACAAAATCGAAAAGATAAATGACTGCAAAAATAACAAAATTTCGGTTCTGAGCAACGTAAGTGTATGAATCAATTTTTAGTTAGTTTTATAGTTTAGATCGACATAATCATAATCGGCTGAATTATAGGGCTTTTTTCTTCTTAACAATTGTTGATCTTAGAATTACCATCTTATTCCAGTTGTTTTGTTCTTTGAGTATCTTAAACATTCAACTCCTCAAGTTTTATTTCACCTATCTGTACGTTCAACAATTCCCTGTCAATCTCTCTCTCCTTCTGTTATAGAAACAAATTTAGTCTATATCTTTGAGCGACAAAGACATCTTATTAATTTGAAAAGGAATCGAATTGGTTGAGGAGTTTCCAAGTTATAGGCGGCACAGGTAGCACTGATCTACTATTATTTGTCAAGATAAACATATTAGCGCAAAACGAGAGTTTGAAGACAGTTTATTCAAGATAATAAAAGAGACTTGCGACCATTCTTGATCTAAACAAAAACAAAATTCATCTTACCTGTATTATTAAAATCGTTATGTTCGTGTGTGACTCTGTACATCCCCGACATTCTCGGATTGTTGTAAGACAAAGTTTCATTTGTCCACTTTGTTTACGGGCTTGAATAGCACTTCTATTAAAATGTAATCAGTTATTATTGAATTTTCAGGGTTATTTGAAAGTTTTACACTTTTCATTTTTTTCACAAAGATTTTAGCCAGCTAGATAGCTTTTCAGGGTGAGGGTAAGAGTACATTAGCGCGCTAAAAAACAGCTGGTTCGATAGCTATATTTGACACTAGTCTTTGAATGAGAGTCTGACAAAAAATACAGCGATATACCACGGTTCTAAGGTAATATCAAAATAACGTTGGTATTTGACAGTATATTGCCGCTCACCATTGATATTTTGCCAGTATTTAAGACATGGGATGGCTTTCAATGCATGTTCTCTCATTTTGAAAAAATTCATATTCAATGTGTGACAAAATTTACTAACTTACTGCTAACTTGTCGCTCTATGGAGTTAGAAACAAACAAACTTATTCATCATGTGCATGTCTGTACAAATTTGCGAATTATTCCTATGCATTATATTTGTTCTGTTTTCTACTTGCACTTGATATATATGCTTCCTCGGATATAGTACAATCATAAGCTGAAGATATGAATCATAAGTTGTCAGGTAATTTACTTTCACAGTTTTCTTTGCAGTTGCTTGCAAAAGACAATTCATTGCTTCAATCTGTATCGAAATTATTAAACCAATATTTATGGTTACCATGTTCCATCTCAGGCATATATCCAAAATGGTTGCAATTCCAGTCAACAAAGTCCTTATATACGGCGAAACAACTATATCCATCAGATGCTGCAGAACTTCTTGGTGCTGTTGGTCCAAGTGTTCTATCAACAATTCCATCAGTCGTTATATCTCATCTCCGTCTACGCCCAATTACAGCAAATGATTATGCTCAACAATTGCGCTTGATAATGGCACATTTCCAGCGAGAAGAAAATCAAAAGTGTCATTTTCTTGTATGCAATCTATATGCCTATATTAATCAGACGTATTCAGCTGAAGAGATTCGTAACAGTTTCAACGATGAAAATATACATGATAGCATTTGGCTTGGCAATGATTTCGTACCTGTTTCCAAAGTTGTATTAGATCTTCCATTCGATCTTGCTCCTTATGTTATGAAAATACAGCCGAACAGTCCTATCTTCCAATATGATAAAATTCTAGCAGCACTAAGCATTCGTTATCAGCCAACAGAAACAATTTTACTAAGTGTAGTCAATGATATTGTACGAAAATATCAAGAAGATGGAGTTGACAACACGCTGGCTACACAGCATGATGACTTTGACCTGATTCATCGAATATTAGTTTGGTTTAGCATTTTCTTATCTCAAACAAAATCAGAAACAGATATTGATGTCACTAAACAACTGTATCTTCCAACAATGGAATTCCATAACAACGATAATGCTGATAGTGGTTCTGATGAAACGTTATCTATACCATTTTCAAAAATTGGCGAATGTTGTTATTGTGATAAAGAATGGATGTCAAATAAGCAGATTATTGAGGTGATTCAAAAGGAATTCAAGCTGAATATTGTCCACGAAGGTATACCAGTTCATATATGCGAAAAACTCGGCGTTCAACCGTTGACGAGCAAAGTTATGAATGTTAAAAGTTTAAGTTTTGTACGAAATTGGGCTCAAAAAGAAGACTTAACTTCTCGTATCCACAGTCTTATTAAGGTTGGTAATTTATATGGATCATGTTCTGAACCTGAAAAATGTCTGTCCTCCCCTAATTATTATAGAGTAGAATTCTAGTTCTTATGGTATTGAAAGTATGATATACAAAAAGGTAATTTCGATATGCAGAATACGTGTTGTTTATTCTGATTCCTTTTCTCACAATCAAACGGGATTACAAATTTTAAGAATTTTAGCTGAAGTTCTTGAACAAGCATTTGCAAAACAAAGTAAACAGTATAAAAATTTTAAAACCAATGCGGCTATCATCTTAAGAATCTTAATAAAAAGTTTTAATCAAATAATAAAAATAAAACAATTAAAACTAAAACGTTAAAATTATAATTCGATATTTCGATCTATTAATATGGCCTTTTTCAAGTTTCTCCTCGTACAGGATGTTACATAAAGTTGAAAACAAAAATAACTGATTGTATATATATCTAGTGTTTTTCTAATCTAGGCACACACATCACAAAGAAAAGGCTGAAAATCCATATGCATGACAAAGAGAGAGGAAAGAAAGAGAACGAGATTATGAATGGAGAATTTTGTTACATGTACATTTTATTTTCTTACAAAGAATAGGTTGAGTTGAAAAGAAATTTTAAAAACGCTAGTGTTGAGTCGTGTAAAGATAAAACCTACTGAAGAAAAATTGAATTGAAGTATATGAGAGAGATAATACTGTACTAGCCTCCAACACCTTTCCTAGGACATTTTTTTCTATCCCAGAGATTGATATTACCCCTTCAGAATACACGTACAGTGGTACCGAACGATCAGTACCATTAAGCATGGGAAACCAGCCCGAATGAATAACGATTCCTTAACCAGAAACTTATACCTTTGTTTTTCTCGCAAAACAATTTCAAAGTTATTACCTGTAATCACATGTCTAGTATTAGAGTAGTGCTTAACGATAGGTGATTTTGCAACATAAACTGAGTTATAATTTCTTTTATTATTATTTTTACAGCAGAGTTGCTCAACAGTTTCCTTAATTATACTTAGTTCGAGGGTTGAGGTTGTCCGAAGTCTAGCTAAATAGCCTATCTCTAAAAGCCTTCAAAAACACTTCTTGCCATAGTATTTTCGGTATTTTTTTGAGGTGATTATAATCTGCTAGACATATAAACCTTTTTCGTTTTTACATGGCTGGGTAGAGCATTCATTTCTCTATCGAATTATCTAATTTGAGTCTGATTTAGCTGAGAGCTGTTACATAAATTCTACATTATGTGAATAGCCCTAAAACCTGTTTTTTTCATTTCTGTAACGAAAAGTGCCACGTGACTTAAAATTTAAAACTTTAAATTAAACTTTCTCCTCGAATACACGACGGTTTCTTTCAATACTTTGTACAAGCGCAGCTTTGACGGATTTCTTCCATCTGAAGCCATTTCCGGGCCAATCGGATTTAGTTTCAGTTAAATATTCCCCGTGCAGTTAAACATTACCGTGAAAAAGATTGTTTTGAAGGCTTTTAGAATTTCACCAAATTCTTATAATTTTCATAATTCGTATAGCCAACTTACAATAACTGTTTGAAAATAAGTGAATCAAACTGTACTTTAATTGACTGTAGAAGCTGTATACAATATACTTTGGGTATGTGGACAAAAAATATTTAGGACAAAGTTTGCAGAGCATTGAGCCATGCTCTGTAAAAAAAAGAGTTGTTACGAAACTTAAAAGGGTATAGAGAAGTGCAACTATTTCTAAATCCTTTCAGGTTTCGTGGAAGACAAGACTGCAGTACGAAACCGTTTTAAGTGCATTGAAATGATTGATCAGTGCATTTGCTTATTTCGTTGTGTTTTTTCCTCATGATTTTTCTCGAAAAATCAAAAATTACAGAAGTTTCATGGTTCAATGGTTGCACTTCTCTATACCCTTTTAAGTTTCGTAATAAACCTTTTCTTTTTAGAGAGTAGCCCAGTGCGATTTGAGCCTCGGTCCAAAACGATTTTGAACTTTGTGATTTTCCCAGCTAACAATTTGAAAAAGATTTTCTGGTTCGGTCTTTTCTCGAATGATCACAGTGTGGTCCAGTGGTTTTTTTTCGAACTAATGGAATTGGCCCAATGATCGAAAACTCCTAGTTACGCCACTGAAATTTTGTCATACTAAACCAAATCTTCAATGTCCTTACAGAGCGTCAATAAATATCTATGCATTCCATACATTCCAGGATCAGTCAATTCGAGCTACTACTCATATTCTTATGTAATTTAACTTACTATTTAGGAAGGTTACACAGATGGGCTAGCTATATTTAAAGAGTTTATTCAAAATGCCGATGATGCTCAAGCAACCGTAGTGAAATTTATCTATGATAATCGTTCAAATGCACAATGGGACAAATTATTATTGGATCCATCTCTAGTTCAGTTCCAGGGTCGAGCTCTTTGGGCATATAATAATGCTCTATTCACTGAAAACGATTTCCAAAATTTGATTAGGCTTGGTGCGGCGACAAAAGAAAATGATTTAAGCAAAATTGGGAAATTCGGTCTTGGTTTTAATTCTGTGTACAATGTAACTGATTTGCCAAGCTTGCTAAGCCAGCAAACATTGATTATACTAGATCCGCATTGCAAATACCTAGAAAAGTACGGCAGCAGTGGTATACGTCTTGATTTCACACCGTCACAACGAATAATGTTTCACAGTTACAAACATCAGTTCGAACCATACAACGGAATTTTTAGCTGTAATGTTTTCTCTCTAGCTGATCATCCGTTTGATGGAACACTATTTCGACTTCCATTACGTACAAGTAAACAAGCTGAATCCAGCTTGTTAAGCAACACAGTTTATGACCATCAAGATATGCTTGAGCTATTAGAAATGTTGGTTGAACGAGGTACCCAGTTACTACTTAATACACAAAGCGTTTGCAAAGTTGAATTGTATGAACTCACATCAGAAGAAGAAAATTCGAGACTGTTATATACATTTCAGAAAGAACCTGTTCAGTATCTTCAACGTCATCATCTCGCTAAGTAAGTAGTCGTAATTTCGATGTAAAAAATACTTTCGTTACTTTTACTAAATGTAGGCAATGAATCAGCACACTAAAAAATAATGTGTCGCATATGTCGCAAATTGCAACACTTTTATCCGCGACACGGGTGCTCACTCTGACACTTTCGATAGAAACTATTCAAACTAGTGGAGAAGTAATCTTTTTGAAAATTTTCGATTTTCATCTATTTTAAGTTAATTTCGATCACGTCCGATAAGATGAGGAAAATCGACGGAACAGTCGACCAAATTGGAAATGTTTTCTAAGGCAAATAAAAATTTAGACAAATCTCTTGCAGGCTGATTGATCCCGGTGAATTAGGTCACGAGAATTAGAAGATGTGCAAAAGGTCAAAAGCAAGACCAAAAATCAGTTAAACTTCAATTCTCATGATGACGCATTTTTGCGACACACTGTTTTCTTTGTGTGGGTAGTTATCGGTACTGTAAGAATATGCCTACGAAATGTTAGCTGTTAATGCTTCTAAAAGTCTAAGAAAATATTTCTAATACCAAAACCGCTATTTCGAATTTTTCCATTCAAGTTGCGTTAACGTTTTGTATAAGAGTCTCTAAAACTCTTCTTTATAATATGAACTATCAAAAAAAGAATCAAAGTCTGTATTGAGCTGTGCACATGATGAACTAATGTGCTAATCCGGACCAGTTGCTTCCATAACACACATACACTGTTATTAATCGCTGAGACATCCACCTTTTGAGATAAATGCAAGGGGGAAAAGGCGAATTTTTCTTTCTTAGCATCGGAGAGCATTGGATGCTGAACAGCTCAAATAGAGACCTGCAACCCGATCCGAACCCGACCTGATCCTAGGGTCAGGTCGGGTTCGGGTTGAACATTTTGCGGCACAATTTAAAATATCGATAATAATTTCAGTTTTGTATTACTCATTGAAAGTTATCTGCACTGGAATTTCTAGCTGAAATACTTGTTCCACAACAACTGCATCCACTAAGTCGATTAATGACTGCTTTCTATGGACATAAGAGAGTGCTTCCTGCACTGAAATCAATGGCAATACATCCCTCACTGCTTTTTATACTGCTTTTTCAATATTCTGTTTTAAACACCCATAACCATGCTATAATGCTCTCTACTTGGTATCCTATTATTAGGTGATATAGGCTGACCAATGAGAAAAAGGATGTAGTCATCATCTCAGTTAAGATAATCTATTGAAAAAGTGTACTGAGGAATTTTTCAATAGATTAACCTTTTAGACAAAATGACGGATTGACCAATCAGAAGTCATTCAAAAATTTTCCTGTTTTTGATCAACACTTAGCTTCATCAAACAAGCCTAAGAAACTAAGAAAAACGTACGTTTTCTTTTCTCTTTTTCGTCTTAGTCACGCAGTGTAGTGGAAAAGCCATGAAGACACAAGTACGATGCAATGGCGATTTTTCCTTAGTAGATTCGCCTAGCCGTACAGTAGAGACCTGCAACTCGACCCGACCCAAGGGCCGGGTCGGGTTCGGGTTCAGATGCTGTCGGGTCTGGTTGGGCTCGGGCCAGCATTCTGATAGTCGGATCGGGTTCGGGTTAGGTTTTCTTAACCAGTGCAGGTCTCTATCATACAGTTCTCTGTCCATAGATATTACGAGCTTTGATCGATCAAACATTTTTATGCTAGAATAACATGTTTCTGATCGCATGAGAACGGGTGGTGCAAATTAAATAACACTCAGTATTTTGTTTATGATTTTTTTTGTCTTTCATTCTTCAAAACTAATTTTTTTTTGCAAAAGATACATCTTGAAATTCGTTACAAAAACACATTGTTCGTTTTGCTACAATATGCAAGAGTGGAGCGTTATACGAATAATAGTGAGAAAATCTAAATGGGCAAAACTGTAACTCACTTTTTAGAGTATTCATGTTTCCTTGTAAAGCGCTGGAGCAGATGCCAAGATACACTTTGTGGCAAAACGCTCAATATATTTTTTGCAGAAAATTTCAAGATGTATCTTTTGCAGAAAAGCTTGATTCTTGGCATCACAAAGCTCTCTGTATTTTTAAAAATAATCAGTCCGGGGACTTTTTGAATGCCCTACGTATTTGTTTCAATATAGTGAGTATAGAAGGCATCCTTCCTGTGTATTCAGAATTCAAATCATTCTAGATAACGATTCACACTCGGTAACAGTCAGTTCCACAAGCGTACATGAACATCAGCAAGAAGAGTCCAATCCAACAAGGTTTTTAGATACAGCGACATTAACGCGAACCGCCATTATGCCAACATAGACCATAGGAATTTTTTTCCCAGCTATAGTACGGACTAGAAATTTTTCCTATGGTCTATGTCGACATCCGCTCATGCACTATGTCGACATAGACCATACATAGCAAATTTTTCACAGTACACAATGGGTATTGATAACTGAACTACTTTTCGAACTCACTCTTACAATGCCCTCCCCTCACACTGCCAGACATATCCAACATATGCTATGAAAAATTTGCCACGTATGGTCTATGTTAACATAATGTCGTTCACAGTAATGTTGTGTCATGAGACTTTTACGATCATTCCGAGGTGTTACTATAAGAATACGTTAAGGATTTATAATCACTAGTCTAATGCTTGGAGAATACGTACTGCTTTCTAGGACAGAGCGGCAAATACATAAGGATGAAATTCTTTTAACAAGTATATCTGCGAGAAGTGACACTGATGGATTGAATAGAATAAATAATACGGATCCGTTCAAGTACACTGTTTTATGAGGATTGCGATGTGCCATTGAAACTGTAGTGCGAAGTGGCTATATCCTACCTCAAATAACTTGTTCGTATGATCATGTAAATCCAGTTGTACTTTTTTTCGATGCTTGTAGCACGTCTTTGACGAATGAGCTTAAGGTTGAAAAAAGTTCGCACAAATAAAGTGATTGGCCTCTATGATAATTCTCAAGTGCAACACTGATAGTATGCAGATCGCTCTTTTGACGAACTGTCTCAAGTTTCTGATCTTTTTTTATCACTGACGCAGTGTCAAAAGTGTTCTGAAGTGAGAAAAATGAAATTATTAATTAGAAAACAAGTTATTTTGAAGAAAAACCAAACATAGCATAATATGCGCAGAGGTAAGGTCCACACATGCATACATATATTTTAACCTGAAACTTTTCTTATCTTCAGTGCCCTTTCTTTTAAAATATCCAAGTAACGTTCATCTGGATTCATTCGATCCATGATCAAAGAATTTGGGTCTAAAATTGAACAACGACGGGAACTAAACGTAACTCTGTGAGTTTTCTTTGTTGCGCACGCGTAGATGCATATTTCTTAGAGTGCATCATCTCAGTGAGAAACGAAAATCCTAGATCTAAAAAACGTCGATTAACACCTGAGATTTTTGTACTATGCAAGGGTTGTCAAATCCCTGTATTTGTTCAGTTTTCAAAGCTCTATCTAATACTTCATTTTGAGAAATACTTTATTAATGATGTGAACCGAATCAGTTGAGTCGTGAAATAATAAGAATTCGGAATTTGTAAAACTTAATAGCCTTCCTAATACGGTTGAGCTCGTCGTGATCATCTACAATCAAACTGAACGTTTTACTATAAGTGTAACTATATGTGATTAGGTTATGGTTAGAATACAACATTTGTATGAGTTCAACAATCACATTATTTTAAAACTTTTATTTACAACAGGAGCTTTTGATTACAACTGTAATCATCGTCAGCTACATTTAGACGAAAAACACTCACAGTATATATATATATGTTCATTTTACTATTCTTTTCTATTCTCTTCTCTTCTGTGAGTGTAGTAGATATTTCTAAGAATATTCTTTTTCATTCTCTTAGAGAAAATAGTGAAAACTTCTACGAAATATGCCCACTGTATATATGTACGTTAGAGTGAGAGAGAATGCAGAAATTCATTGTTACTAAACGTGAAACTGAACTCAAAACTTAAAACTGAAAGAGAGTTTGAATATTTGAGCTGATTAATTAAACACCATAAGCTTATGGCTTATCTTATTATATGCAGCAGCTTGATGCTTCATTGTAATTAGCGTTTCTTTAATTTCTCGTTTTTTCCGGTTTGTATCACGTGCCATGATAATGGGTTGATCAAATCTGACGACGTGCCTTTTGTTGTCGAGCATATGATCCGCAGCCGCCGATTTCCCTCTTTTAATCCATTTCGATGCTGTTTCATTCTGTCCATCCCTGCCAACTTTGTTTGCCCAACATATACCTGTGTACAACGATCATATTTAATTTTGTACACTACTCCAGTGTTTGTATCATCAATCCCTTTATAATTCTTTATGAACGTTTTTCGTATTGTTAAATGTCTCCTGAATCCGAACCTCACTTCTGTCATTGGGAAAGTCTTTTCAAGCATCTTCTTTAGTTTATCTGCCATAACTTTTGTTTCACTGCCCCAGTATGTCAGCGAGGTAAAAAAGATCTTTTTTATTTTTGCTGGAGCTTGCTGTTTCTGTTGTTCAATCGTATGTTTAATTTTTCTTCTTACTAGGTTTTTAAGATATCCATTTCTTATTAAACTTTGTTCAATATGTTCACACTCTTCCTTCAATAGTTTTGTTGATGAACATATTCTGATTGCACGATCGGTTAGAGTTTTAATTAAACTAATTTTGTACTTCCGTGCTTGACAACTCGCCCAATGGAGGTATAAACCAATGTGTGTTGGTTTTTTGAATACTGTTGTCTCATACCTCATCCGTTGTCTTGTAATCTTGACATCCAGAAATGATAATTCATAATTTTTCTCATTTTCGCATGTGAATTTTATTTTATTGTGTAATTGATTGAACCATTCCAACAGTTTCTCAATATCATCCTGTTTTCCATGAATAATGAAGAACATAGCGTCAACATATCATTTCATGGTCTTGATTTTATGTTGTTCCGGATATTGTTCAATCCTATATTCTATGTATTCCGTGAAGATATCTGCTAGTATAGGAGCCAGCGGGCTTCCCATAGAGACACCATCTTGCCGTTTATATAGTTGATCGTAAAATCTAAATGAAACATTAATTACTGCCAGTTCGAATAATTGTCTTAGATTTTTTGCATTTAGTTTTGTGAACTTGGCATTTTCTCGTTGCTTTCTCTGGATGATGTTAATAGCTAAATTAATAGCTTCATTTACAGGTACGTTGGTGAATAGCGATTCAACATCCAAACTGAACATTAGTTCATTCTTGTCTACTTTTTGTTTTTGTATCATTTTAGCAAACTCGAATGAATCTTTTATAAATGTTCGTGGTGTTGATCTTTGTTATGTCAGTCGTCACTGACATTCCTTCCTCTTTCTGCTTTTGTTTCCATTTCTCATGACTACAAGGAATGCTGACTCAGTTCTTGTTGAGTCAGCATTCTTTCTTCTTCTATATATACTGTTTGTTCGCACATACTAGAGGAGGTGCTTTTGAATAAACCATTTGTACATACAAGTGAAGATTCGAACGAGTTAGGCGGAGCCTAACAATCTTGCTTGATTGACTTGGTCACCCAAATATTTAACCAGTTTATAGTCATATGTGTTTGTTGTTGAAATTATCGGCCTCATTGATAATCCTTTTTTGTGTATTTTTGGTTGACAAAACATCACCGCACACCTAGTCCCAGATGCGTATAATCGATCATACGTATCCTGATCAATTTTCTTAGATTTCTACAATTCACCAATTCTATAATTGATCTTTCCTTCCATCTTACTGACAATATACGATAATGTTATTTCCCTTTTTTATCTTGGTCTTCCATCTGTGTGGATGTTTTACCTTGTGTTAATAATTCTTTAACCCTGTGTTTGTACTGTTCCTTATCCATAACCACACATTTTTAAAATGAACCGACTGAATTGTTTTAAATAAAAGTTTTAAGATAATGATTGTTGAACTCATACAATTAATCTTTTCCTTTATGAAATTATTATTAACAAACAATGTGGAAATACAACATTTAAAAACTGTTTCCTCCTCCAGTTATAGATGCTGCAATGGACACCGCGATCAAGGAGGAAAATTAGTAAAACTGAAATTTTCTCGAGAATCATGCTTAATGTAGCATGAAAATTATTCCGATAAATGTAGCTTAACAGTGTGGCTTTATGGTAAAAAATCTCGACTAAAACTGAGTTTTTTTTGTTTAAACATTTTGTTGAACTCCAACGTCATGCCTCATTCCCTAGAAAAGAACTACTATAGTATCACCGGATTTGAAAAATCGTTTTATCTCAGAGACTTTTAAAAGAGATATGGAAGAATCCATGAGGTTTCTATTTACCAAATGGTCATCTAAAATACAAAACGATTCTTGGCACTCGATTTTTAAACTGAAAAATACAGCTTTTAAAATTTTAACAGTTTGTAAAATTTAATTCAAAAGTCCAGCTTAACGAAATTTTAAAAACCCCTCGTTCATATTCCAGAGAATCTGATTCTGAACAACTTTTGTACCCACTCTTTTCCTTGAAAACGCTTCCTTCGAGCGAAATTTGGTTCAAGGTGTTGTAAAAATAGTTCACTTACGATGGAACATTCTCAGGTGAAGCACTCCGAGTTTGTTCAAACCTGGCAATTTATATGTAATCAAAGGCGCTAATTACGAATCTGATAGCCGTTTGTACCCGTAGACCTTTCCTAGAGTTTCTCTGGAGACCCGGTTTTCTAGAAATCCCCTGAAACCCTAACAATGTTTCATCAACTTTTTCTTTCTATATCTCTGAGCTGACGATGAACATTTAGGGCTTTCTTTTTTCCTCTTGTAAATTCTGTAACTTTGCAAAGAAAGGACGTGGAGAGCTGGGAAGCGTCTCATTCCGATGTAAAATTTTCAGGCTACAACCCCAACATGTTGATGAAACATTGCTAGGGTTTCAGGAGATTTCTGGAAAACCGATTCTCCGAGAAACGCTAGGAAAGGTCTATGTCAAAAGAAAAGGTCTATAGTCAAATGGCTATCATATTGGTAATCAGCGAAAAAAAGAAAGCCCTAAATGTTCATCGTCAGCTCACAGATATAGAAAGAAAAAGGAAAATTAATTTAAGGCTTCTCTTGTAAACTACTAACAGCTATCAGATTCGTAATTAGCGCCCTTGATTACATATAAATTGCCAGGTTTGAACAACCTCGGAGTGCCTCACGTAGGAATGTTCTCTCTTTAGCTAAAAATTAGAGGAATTTTCTAGTTTTGAAGTTTTTGTTAATTTTTCGCAGCTTGTAGAGGACACTTCGAATTATATGTTCTGAAGGTTTTTCGGCTTACTGACATTGTCTGACTGCGAAAAAGGTTAATTACTTAAAAAAGTGTTGTTAAATTTTTGAGCGCGGGGCTGTTATAAGAGCATTCTAATGAATGAATTGGATTCTAAAACTCTTAAGCTAGTCGATTTTGTAGCCCGTGAAATTGTCTATCAGACGAGGTATTGCTTAAATTCTTTGTTGAGTCTTTATTTTTTAAATGGGACTGTAAGCTAGTGGAGTAGACCAAATTAACGTTAATTAGTGCTAATTAGTCAATAACAGGAAGGAAAGAAGAAAAATTTTTACATATTTTATCTTATTAAATATTCGCCACGCATTTCTCTATCGACCTAGAGAAGAACCAAGTTTTTATGATGAATGAAGAATGGACAGGAGTTCTTTTAATAAGAGTCCCTTGTTCAAAAACTTTATAATATTTTTTAGACTAATTAATTTTTTTCTCAACCAAAAAAATATCAGTAAGCTGAGAAAACTTCAGCGCCTATACTTCGAAGTATCCTCTACAAACTGGGAACATTAGACGAAAATCTAAATGGGGACCCTCTCCCCCTTAAGCGGTTACAAAGCATAAGTCATATTCTGTTTAGCATTGTCGTGCTGCACGACAATGCTAAACAGTTGCACCGTCTAAAAGACTTTAAATGTTACCTGACTTCTCAATATGTTCAACCCTTTCATATTCCTTTAGTGCAGGACCGTTCTCTTGAAATTCACCATACACGCTGTAGACTAGGTTTTCCTCCGTTAAATGTACCTCTTTTCACTCATGTCTTAGCACAGTCCTCGGCATGTAACTGTGGCGCTGATAAGGAAACAGTAAAACACTTCTTTTTCGAGTGTATTGATTATGAAGAGCAGCGACAGGGTATGTTTCAACAGATACGCAGTATTATAAATTGTTCTATCACTTTAGACCACATACTTCTCCACCATCACTCTATCCGTACATTGAATAGAGATGACCTACTATCAGTTTTTAATTTTATTCTTCAATATATTCGTTTAACGAAACGCTTTGATTGACTTGATGCTTCTGTATTGTTTGTTCTTACACAGTGTCACGTGGATGAAGTTCTCTCTGCTTACTTAAACTTCTCTATCTATCTCATCACCATCCCTCATTTTTTTTTTTGTTTTCTTTTACTCTCTTATCTGTTTTATTGATGTGTCATTTTGTCGAATAGATCTAGGCATATAATGATTTTATTTCGATTTGCCTGCTCTTCTTAGCTTTGTACTTTTTTTTCCAGTTGGCGTTAAATAAATAAGAAACAAGTTTAAAAAAAAAATAAGTCATATTTGCAAATTTGTCCAGTGGTTTTAAAGGTCATAATCACTATTACACACGAGAGGTCATTAAGACATCTGGCTTATCATCTTACAAGCCGTCCAAGTCTCACCTGCCTATGTCGTCGAAACATCGATATTTACAATAAAGTAAATGTTCGTCACTCAAACACTGAAGCGTTTCTAAGCATCAATCCAAACAGCCTTTTTGATAGATGACTTAAAACTTCTATGATGGTTACCCGGTGCAATAAAACAGAAGAAGAATTTTTCATTTTTTATGACATCCTACGACATTCGTTTAATAATCACGGCAAATGTATAAAAAGAGATAAAGAACTGAAAAAATAATAAAATTAATTATTTTACAGCTCTCCGTAATAAATAACTATATTAATCACCTCATTTGAAAAAGGTATATATACGTCGCACAGTGTAGCGAACGTTATTTCAGTAGTAAAAATGTTCTTTTACTTACCATCGGCCGTTTTTCTTGCTGCTGCTGTCTTTCCAGCTAATGGTCGTGAATGTTACACATGTGCTTGTCCTGCAAACAGTCTGAATTGTCCATGTAGTACAACAGACGTTCAAGAAACAGATATAACCTACTGTATCATCAATCGTGATCATAAAAATCAGGGTTACAGCACTTATCTCGGCTTTTTGCCGCGAAATAGTTCGAAATACAGCATAAAAAATCCACACTATATATCGATTCGTGAAGTAATTCATTATAACGATTCAGCGAAAGAATGGGACACAAATCCAGACGGTATAATTTATGGTTGTGACTGGGATCGATGTAATTCACCCGATCTCGTGCCGAAGCTGCCAAACAGCTTTTCATTAGCCCTACCAGAGAGTTGGTTAAGCAACTTCATTCTTGGTTCGAATCCAGGAAGCTGTCATGAGTGTTCAGATGATCCTAACTGCGGCACTGACGATTTTCTTGATGTTGGTCGATGTCCGGAGAAGGCTTGTAATGACACGTGTGTCTTACGTGAATATTTTGAAAATCCTGACAGTGGTGAGTTTTGCTATCAATCTAGTTGTTTTACAGAGGCATCATCGCCGGCATATGATCTCGATACTCATCGAATCGAAATCGATGCAATCTATTATTTAGACTCAAAAATTTTTAATGTTTGGGAAATAGATATATTCTGTCGAGCGGATGATTGTAGTCGACCGGAAATATTCAAAGAAATACGTGCGAATCTAGAAAAGAACGTTACTATCGATGGATTTGAGTCCGTCTCTTCAACGATTGCTTCAACTGCTTCAACGCCTGCTTCAACTGCTTCAATGCCTGCTTCAACTGCTTCAGCGACTGGTTCAACGATTGCTTCAATTGCTTCAACACCTGCTTTAACTGCTTCAGCGACTGTTTCAACGATTGCTTCAACGCCTGCTTCAACTGCTTCAGCGACTGTTTCAACGATTGCTTCAACGCCTGCTTCAACTGCTTCAACGCCTGCTTCAACTGCTTCAGCGACTGTTTCAACGAATGCTTCAACTGCTTCAACGATTGCTCTCACATACGGATATTTATCAGTATTCATTGTTTTTCTTTTTAATTTTTTCCGTTGAACATTTCGTACCTGGGTTAGAGAGATAAATAGCTTTTTTTCCACTGTAAAATATATATAGTTATTATACTCTAATAATGAGCAGAATGGTTTTCATTTTTGTTTGTAATTGGTATAATTTTCATTAAGAAAAGTATAACTAAAGCAGCGGTTTTAATCATTTTTAATTTCCAACGTTTCGATTTATTAAAAAATCATTGTCAAGGATATATACAGAAAACAAAAGATTTTCATTTAAACTGACTGGTATAATTTATATTTATATACTGTACGATTTCCTCTCTTCAAGTATTTTTCTTTTTACTATCTTACCTTTCTTTCTAGAATATAAAACAGAAAGTAAAACAGAAACATCTTCAGCAAAATGTGGTGATTGCAATGACAGCTATGTCTGAAAAACTGAACGGCACAGACCTCAAGAACATGGTGCCCTCAAAAACCTTTTCGCCAAGCTGGGATTTCAATGGATGAATGATGAAAGATCTGATGCCGAGATAGGTGATACAGTAAAAACACGAGACTCGATCGGTCCTTTTTCCGTAGCCAGACGATGTCAGTAAGCCGAAAAACCTTCAGAACATATACTTTGAAGTGTCCTCTACAAACTGGGAAAATTTAACAAAAACTTCAAAACTAGAAAATTCCTCTAATTTTTAGCTAAAGAGAGAACATTCCTACGTGAGGCACTCCGAGGTTGTTCAAACCTGGCAATTTATATGTAATCAAGGGCGCTAATTACGAATCTGATAGCTGTTAGTAGTTTACAAGAGAAGCCTTAAATTAATTTTCCTTTTTCTTTCTATATCTGTGAGCTGACGATGAACATTTAGGGCTTTCCTTTTTCCTCTTGTAAATTCTGTAACTTTGCAAAGAAAGGACATGGAGAGCTGGGAAGCGTCTCATTTTGATGTAAAATTTTCAGGCTACAATCCCAACATGTTGATAAAGCATTGCTAGGGTTCCAGGAGATTTGCGGAAAATCGATTCTCCAGAGAAACGCTAGGAAAGGTCTATGGATACAAATGGCAATCATATTCGTAATCAGCCCCCTTGATTACATATAAATTGCCAGGTTTGATCAAAGTCGGAGTGCCTCACTTTGGAATGTTCCCTCGATAGTTCCCCGTCAATCACCTCGATTGCGAGAAAAACAGTTAAAACTGTCACAGATGCCGTCTGTAACGGTCTGACAAGAATGTAACAAATTGTTTTCTTTCTATTTTTTTTGCTAGAAAAGAAAGGTAAGATAGTAAAAAGAAAAATACTTGAAGAGAGGAAATCGTACAGTATATAAATATAAATTATACCAGTCAGTTTAAATGAAAATCTTTTGTTTTCTGTATATATCCTTGACAATGATTTTTTAATAAATCGAAACGTTGGAAATTAAAAATGATTAAAACCGCTGCTTTAGTTATACTTTTCTTAAAGAATGGTCTTCGTTAATTAGTGTCGAATTTTGTTGTTCGTTTTATTACTGTCCTTTATTATTATTTTTAAAAAAGACTATCATTGCTCTTTTGTTCATTCAGGGTGCTCAAATAACATCGTTGAAGACTACTCATAATAGTATGTTGACATTATTAACATCTGATTTTTGATTTTTGAATTTTTCATTAAAAGATCAGAAAAAATCGTGACACTGTGACAAAAAACGGTCAAAAGTGTCACAACGTCGCGGTTTGAAAAACACCCATATATATATATATGTATGTAAATATATGGAAACATTCACATTAAAAGCCCAAATTAAAAGACTAAGTTTTAGAGGAAAGTTTTCCAGAGATCCCCTAAAGATCCTCTGAAAGTCTTTTGAGAAATTTAATTTATATCTGTTGAATTCGACATCGTATTTTACGTATATGCTTATATGTTGGCAAGATTTCAATGAAAATTCAACTTTTTGCTCGAAGTTGACCATCCCCATTTCGGCACACAAAATTCAAGAAAAAAGAAAGTATAGTTTATCCATGAAGATACAATATTTTCAAAAAAGCGATCCATGCCTTTTTCTCCATTGATATGATGATTCGAATGACGATAAAAACAAAAGTTTATCTCTTAATCAGAAAAACTAGATAGGTTTGCAAGGTGAACAGAGGCTCTTCTCTGATTCAACTCGGGTTTCTCAAAATCTCACTCCATTTGAACTACGGAAACTGCCAAATTTTGCTTCTCTATAGTCAGTTCTGCATCCCGAATCTGTCAAGTTCTTCACTCACTTCACCCTCACCTTTTCACCCCCACCCGTCGCGAGTTAGTATATGTTAAAGGGTTAACACGCTTAGATAAAATTGTAAAATATAACTAACGCGCATCGTATCGATTCACTAAGTCCATTACCTGTTAGGCGAATGAATGTACTGTCGGAATTATTATTCATTCTGTTGTAACACGACCTTGTTACTACAGAATTGACGCATATTCTATGCGATGAGAACGTCTCTCCAATCTCTTCTCAAGTTCTTGTTCTCCCGTTCAACTATCCATACAGTATCAGTTTTAATACTTTGTCTAAGAGTTCGATACGGTAACCAATGCTAAAGTATTAATGAATTCATATCACATGCTATGATGATAACAATTGATTCAGATAGTAAAATTGAGTACACATTTATTACTCACAGACAACAACAGACAGACACAGTATAAAATCTCTTCTACTAGAGATGACCGTACAATTAACGAATATTGAACTATCTTAATCGCTCATTAAAACTACTTCAGATTTGCTTTCTCTCATAAGTGTTTGAAAACGTTTCAACTAGTCACCACGCCTGTAGACGTTTTGTTGGAAAGTGAACAAAGAGCAATTAGGATCTGTAGTTGCCAATCTTAAAAAGTACATAACTACAGAAGAAAAGATCACAGAGAGCGGAGCGACGTCTCATTCTATATGGGGCGCTTAACTATATATTGTGGCATATGTAATCAGAAAATCGAAAGTCTTAATAGGAAAGAGGGAGAGGAGTACTCTTAAAAAATTCAGTTTTGAATTCTGATCCCAGTTAATGGACAGTAAAAACATTTTTGTTCTACTAGTATATTAACTCCAATCAATGAGTCTTTATAGTAAAATTCATACTACTATCAGATGATTAAAATATTTTTTGGACTTTTTATATTCCAGACCCTATTTCAGGTTCTAAACTAATTTTTCCAAAAAGCATGCTTTTCTTCTCCAGATATACGAAAACTGCTGCACTTTTTCGCTTTTTTCGGTGATTTTCGTATATCTTACGAAGAAAAAAAAAGCATATTTTTTGGAAAAAATAGTTTAGAACCTGAAATAGGATTTGAAATATATGTGGTGAATGTTTGTACTCGATCGGACCGTTTTTCGAGGGGTCATAATATGACTGGATGGAAACTGGAGTTTTCTAGAAAACCCATAGAAGATCGTGTCAGAAAATCCTGAGCAAAAATACATAGATTTTCTTTATCGGTGTACTATCTCGGGTATGAGTTTGAACTCGATCGGACGTGTGTTTACCAGCAAGGTGAAAAAAGAGGAGGGGACGGGGGTGGTATCCTTAAGCCATTTTTTTTTTCTATTATTGTCTAAAAGAAACGTAAGAAGGCATCCTTGCTCTTCATAAAGATTTTCATAACAATAGTAAGAAATGAAAATTAAATGATTTAGTATCAAATATTTTAATATGACGTTATTTTTACACGTAAACTTTGATTTAGCGCAAAAAGATGTAATAGTCATTCTCATTCGCTCTCTCCTTTACTCTGTACATACTCTATCTGCTTCTCTCTCTTCTATATGTATGGTATTGTATTGTATAGTTTTTTGTTTTAGTTTAGTGTGAAGTAGATAATTGACGGATTAAACACGTGCGAACCGGAAACATGTATTCGTCCAAATAATAGGTATATCTCAGCTTCTTATCAAAAGATAAATAGATTGTAGGTGGTATATTAAAATAAAGAAGTCTCTGTCAAAAACAATACTTCATTTTAGTACAAGCGTGCTATCATATTTTAAGACAACGATAATTAGTGGGACGATAAAAGCATGCAAAAATTTATATTTGGTTAGAAAGTATTCCAGTCGATTTTTCATCATCAAAAACCTGACAGTAAACAGAAATTTTTTAATAGATTCGATATCGATTCAGCATTATACTCATGAGACGATTGTTTTTCGTTTAAGCAAGATTTGTGGCTGCTGTGTATGAAAGCAAATATAACGAAACAAAAAATCTTAAAATTGAAACTCACTTCTCTCTTTTTTGCTTAAAAAATTTGACATCAAATATTTCAGTCATGATTACTAGACAATAAAATAAAGATCCAAAGTTATATAAAGACAAGGATGATAAACGGCAGATTATAGGATTAGTTCATTTCAGACAGCCACATCAAAAATCAATATTACGTAATATAGCACACAACCTGACCTCAAAGAACCAGCTTTTTTGCTAGATCCACATCATTTTATTGTTAAGATGAAAACTCCAATATAGCTAAGTTTATGTCGAGTATTATGCACATGTAGGTGCATACTATGCTTCATCACTATCCTGGAATGTCATATTTTCTGCGTTTTTCTCCAAATGTAATTTTATTCTGCACACAGACTATTCGGCATTGCTATCTAGACTGTGTGTTATATATAAAACTCTTATAAAAAAAGTCTCAAGGATAACAAACACTCTCATCCTCGGTCTTAGCCTTTTTCTATGTGATACTTTCTAAAGAATGTTTTTTATATCATGCAGTTAATGCTTATCTGATGGTTATATATCATGCATTTTTTAGAGCATCCTTGTCCTTCAAAAAGATTTTCAGAAGAACAACAGTGTGTTTTGTTTCTTTTTCTCTCTCTACCTTTTACTGTCTCTCGAATTGATCTTGATTTCATTTTTATTTCTTATTCACGTTTGATATCATCACACATGCATGTGAAAACATACATATGTGTTCACTGGTGTACATGTAAGGTGCCGCTAATGCAAAAAGGTAGCAGAATTTTTTTCGTTCTCTTTGCTATTGTTGGATAGAGCTCATCGAGTGAGATAGAAAAAAAGTGATTTAAGATTTTCTGTGGTCGTTTTTGGGTGGATAATTTCCAAAATATTGATTTTTAAAAAGAGGCAACAATACATGAAAGTCTGAGAAACTACCAAAATTTTCGTATTTATTCCTGGTCTATCATTTTGAACCTATTTGTTTTTCTGATTCGGCATGCAAAATTGACTAAATTTTTTTCAGCAGTATATAAACAAAAATTTTTATATTTTCGGAGATTTTAATGCAAAACATACCTAATGGTATTGTAAAGTGAATAATGTAAGTGGAACCACTTGTTAAAATGGTTAGAAGACACAGGCTGTCTGTTAATTGCACCAAGAAAACCAACATCAAGAAAATCTGAAGCGGTAATAGATTTTTGTCTGACTAATGATGATACAGATTGGAATATGGAAGTATTAGATGAAGGTACATCAGACCATTTCCCTGTTCTTTTTCAATCATCCTTATCATTGTCAGAAAATGCTTCCTTTCGTAAAACGAACTGGAATGTTTTTACTTTTTTTTCTGAAGTGTGTATATGAATATTTTAATTCACTAGTATATAACATTGATGAACAAGAATTCTTTTCGTTCTTCTCTCAATTTTTGTCACCCCTATGGGAAAGATGTAGTGGATATGTATCAATAAAAAAGTATAGACCGCCATAGCCGTATGAGTTAGTGTATTTGGCAGAAACGGTAAATAAATACAGAAGAAGATATCGTAAAACACGTTGTATGACACATTTAAAGGATTATCTGTTTTCGAAAGAAATAGTTTCTGAAGAGAGAGCAAAATATCAGAACGAGAGAAGAGAAAAACAGTTTCTTTGGATGAAGATGGATAATAATATATGGAAGTACGCTAAACCTGTGTCTTACTCTTATCAATCATCAATTAGAGGCATAACAACGCCGTTTGCAGAAAATAAAAGATGAAAAAGAAATAGTTAATTTGTTAGCTGACTTTTATGAAGAACATTATAAGGAACCTGAATATGATATATGTAATAAAAAACATTTAGAGTCAATACAAATCTATAATCAGCTAGCAAATACGCCTAATATACCTTTAGAAAAAGTAACAATTAATGAAGTAATAAAGACGTGAAAAAGTTTTAAACCTAAGAAATCAACTGATAGCTCTAATACTTCAGCATTTCTATTGAAAAAATTACCAGAGGAATACTTTAAAATTATTACAATTTTATTTAATAAGTGTGCAGAGAAAGGTTTATTTTTTGACAATAGTAAACATGCAAAGGTGATATGTTTGTCGAAAGACGGACTCTACCCTGAGAAAAATCGATTACGTCCGATTTCTTTGTTACCGAATTTAGGTAAATGATATGAAAAGATTATACATCAAAGAATATTAAAATGGTGCGCGGAAAACAATATTTATGTCGACGAACAATCGGGTTTTACTCCAGGTAGACGCTTGCAAACCCATATTATATCTCTTTGTGAAGAACTAAGACTTCAAGTAGCTGCATCTAATCGACCTGTTTTGGTAATATTTGTGGATTTTTTATCTGCTTTTGACAAAATGTGGTTTCCTACGCTTATCGCTAATCTGCAAGAATTAAATATGCCTCTTCAGTTGTTACGTTGGATCTATTCTTGGTTACAAGATAGATCATTTTCGATTCACTATGGAAATGTTACCTCAAGACAGATTAAAATGTTTGTTGGAGCGCCTCACGGATCAATACTTGCGGCGACTCTGTTTCGACTTCATGTACACTTTTTGCCACAGTAGTTTTTTCAATTGATAACACATTTATTCGTTGATGATTTAGCTATTGTTATAAGTAGCTCTTTAGAAAAGAAATTCTCGCTTAATGTCATAGAATTAGAGGAGAGAGCAAAAATAGTGCTAAAATCATTGGGAAAATTTGCTGATGATAATATTCTTCCTGTAAATATTTCTAAAACGACAGCACTTTTAGTACACAATGTCGTATCACCATCGTACCCTAAATTAGAATATAAAAGAAAGAAAACAGAATACGTTAAAACGTATAAATATTTAGGTATTAATATCAGTACAAAAATGGAATGGGGTAATTTCATAAACGACAGAATAAAAAAGATAAGAAAAATTTATAAGGCGCTGAGAATAATGTTTTGTATAATTCCAAAAAATGGAATACAATTAAGGAGAAAACTATTTCTTTCATTTGTCCTACCTCATTTTATGTGGTTATTTACTATATGGTTCTTTTTTACAGATAAACAGAAGCAACAAATAGAACATGTATATTATAGCGGTTTAAGAATTGTGTATAAGTTAAGGAATTTTGACGATATAACCATCTTAATTTTGAGTAGAGAATACTCATTAAACGATTATATATATAATCACTGGATGAAATTTTCAAAACATCTTGACGAATCAACTGAAGCACTCTCCTTTCAACAGACATGGACTGCCTTTTTGATTGCAACTACCCCATCCACGTCCTGGTATAAGACCTGCGGTTTTAGAAAGGATAGTAAATTTCCGAATCGTCTTGCCTTGAAAGCTCAACACACACTTATCGATTGGTTTGCATTTGAAAATCTACATAGGACTCAATATGCATCCTTTAAATCTTTGTCTTTTCTATCCATTTTTGTGTATAAATTCTATATTCAACCATTACTAACCATGTAATTTTGTTAATGGAATTTTATATGGTTGTATCGAACTGATTGTGAAAGATTATAGAAACAAAATATGTTTTCCTGTTCTCCTTTTATGATTTTCTTTGAATTAATGAATTTTATTTATGTGTATTTCTTATTGTTAACTTCATTATAGAACAATAAATTTCAATTTTCAACTTAAACACTTAAAGCAACACTTAACTCTGAGGTGCACACAGTTAAAGTGAGATTCTTCCCCTTGGTGTAAATGCATAAAATTTTCTATAAATGATATTTTATACTTGTTGGCTGGTATTTTTAGGTGAATAAGATTGCAATAATACTTCAGATGAACAAACGATGATTACAATTAATAAATTATCATTGCATTATGAAGGGATCATGGATTTAACTGAAATGAAAGACAAATGTATGACACTATATCAAAAACAATCCTGTTCAATGATTTGTAATGTTTCAAAAGAATATCGTAGTCTATTAGCGACCGATAAAAATCCATTAAATATTAGTGAAAAGCAACCATGTATTGATCGAAATCGAGTTGGCAATGGGATAAGTAAGTTTTATTGGAGGACTAGATGATAAAAATATTTTATCAGATTGCTTGTCCAATCAAATGGGTTACCGTTTCGTAGATCAAAACGATAATAATAATATATAGTATATTGATTATCATCACTTATGCACCAATGATACACGTTGTAAAAATCATAAAGATGATGCATTGTGCTTCTATAAAAGAGAAAGTTAGGATAAAAATACCGGATGTGATAATGATGATCCTTCAGATGTTTTGTGTTTAAACAATGAATTTAAATTTGCTACATGTTGTGATGTGAAACTTGATTGTCTACGTGATGATGATGAATATTGGTGTAGTTTACAGACTACGCTAGTTGGCGCAGTGGCAAAAAAAATTAAGTTTTTGGACAAATTCTGAAAGGTCTGTAAATTTAATTGTTTATCCGGTACACATGTGCTACAGCGATAATAACAATCCAGTTTTATCCTTTACTCAACGAACAATAATAAACAGAAAACTTTTGAACATTTTGCACAAAAATGAAATTGATTATTCTAGTAGTAAATATATCACTATATACGGAGTCATATGATTAATTTCTCTTGATTAATTTGTCTTGAGCCTTTTAATTCTATGCTTATGAATGGATGTTTGTCTACAACTTAGGATGAATATCTAGATGCCGATGAATTCTGATAATACCTTTCTATACGTTCGGTCAACTAGGATTGAAATGTCACTATAATCTACTTGCTAACATGTCCATTGAAGGAGACAAACCGATTTTTTCTCTGTTTAATATTGGATGATCAGATACTTCTGGTTCGTTTTGTTCACTAATTTGTGTTGGTATCCTTTCTTGTGTTCGTTGTTGTTCAAGTTTCTTCTTCAAGTACTCGACTTGTGCTGATGCCAATCGTTGAGCATCTTGATAACACATTTCAGCTATTCTTATGTTATCAGCTTTTTTGTGCTGATCTCCAATTTCCTGGCAATAGTTAATACCAAAGTGTATTAATTCGTATTCTAACCTGTTTTGGTCTTGCATAAATATCTTCTGAACTTTTTGATATTTACTACATTTCTGTTGCATTGCATTAAACGAGTCGGAATCCACGCAAAAAATGTAAATATGTCTCACTTGTTTAAAGCTTTTGAAGTAGTACAGCATTTCTAATACATTATCGCTCGAAACAAAAACAGTAAACCTTTTGTGACTTTTACCATGCATGTATTCTCGACATTGAAGAGTATTGTTGAAAAATTTTGCAAACGTAATATTTCTATCATTCAGAAATTCTTCCACTTGACTTAAATGTTTGCGCTGTTGTTGTTCGAGACAAAGAACGAGATCATCGTTCGTCTCGTAGTCGGTATTAGACAACATTCACTCAATTTGGTAGCATTATCTGAAAATAAAGAAACATCAATGTCAGTAAATCGGTTTCAGTTCATGAATTCGATGCATTTTCCTATTCTGCCTATCGAGATGAAAAAAATAAAGATTTTATCTGATTTTTTTATTTCATGTAAAAAAGTTCAAAGACAGGAATGAAGAAAGTACTTAATTAATGAATATGCAACGGTAATTTATAATGAGTTTTTCAACATTTGATCTAGTATTGTAGCCCATTTAAATGCTTCTTGATATTTGTCACCAGACAATTTATGTTGAGCCAAACGCATGTATACGTCAGCTTCGTGAGTATAATAATCAATAATATCATTTGTTAGTTGATAGAACAGATTATTTTCGTTCTTAAAAACACCTCGAATTTTTTCACTGGTACCTAAAACGTTGTTAACACCGAAAGGATATATAGCATATATTTGTGGAAAATGTCTGGCAAAATTCGAAATTGTTTCTGGTAAATCATTTCCACAAACAATTATTAAAAAATTTTTCGTCGCATTCAATTGTAAATATTCTAAACAACGGTTTTCACTGCTGGTAGAAAACAGTATTGTACCCGTTGCCAATTCAAATTTTTCTTTAATAATTAACGCTTGGTCAGCGGCATTCGTTTGAAATAAAAGAAATGACAACTGTCCCATTGTGGCACATTGTGATGGTTTGTATTCTAAAATGGCTAATATTAATAAAGCAAATACAATACTTTCGACAAGAAAGGGTATATTGTCGCATCTAGTGCTGCTAACCGAAGAAACGTTTTTCTAATATTTACAAAACGGTTATCTCTCCGCTAATGTTTGATAGTTTTATGATAAACTGGAGTGTTAACACAAAGCAATGGGATGGGCTCAAAGCACTTAAATCGTTTGGGAAAGTGAGACATGTAGTCGAAATAATGCTAAGCTTATATTACACGTATCAAAAAAGTCAAATGTGTGCAACTGAAAATAAGGTGGTTTCATACCTGATGGCTGAACATCATGGTTCATCCATATTTCGTATATTTTTTGTCCAATGTCATGCTTTTCATTTGCTAAATTAATTTCACCTTTTTTTTCAAGGAATTCCGCTTTTTCTAGATATTCATTTGCCAGCTGATCTACCAATTCCGACAAAAGATCGTTTACAGACGAAAATTTTAACTCTACTTTCGAGTTCGAATTCGGCTCCGTTGAATGTTTATCACTTTGGTCGACGAGTACATAGACATGCTCAATTGCATCGACATCTTGTATAATCGATGAGAAATAGAGAAACTGTTGGTTTCCCATGAACATTGTTATTTTCATATTTGTATTTGAATTTACATATGCTTCAAACTCTTTAAAAGTATCGATTTGAATGATTAGGTGCTCAGTGTGTTTTTTCAATTTTTCAATTATAGAAGTAAATTCATCGGAATTAAGCCCAGCTATTACAAATCGTCTATCATGAGCTATATCCATACTTGTAGTGAAACTCAAAGTCAGTTCACATAATTTGCCAGTTCCTTGTGGAGTACATAATTGTTCCAGTTCTTTTCTGCTTATTTGAATCCATTCCAAGCCTTTATTTATTGCTTTCATTTTAATTATCCAAACATGTTGTTCTTCATTGACTTTAACATTAGAAATCTCAAATACAGCCCCTACATCAAATAACACTTCTTGCTCTTGAGGATAATCACTCCATTCAGATATATCTGCGAAAACAGTCGTTGTTTGTGTTCTGTCAACTTCAATTTCAAATAGAACTGGAACAATATCCATTCGTTTTGTTGGTTTTGTGGCAAAATTTAAAGCAAGATGACGAGATCGAGTTGTTGATAGGAATCCATTTATTGATACTAATCGATCTATGCTACTTTTCAGCATTTCAGATTCATCATTCGATACTTTAACACCACGATATAAATGAACGATGGATGAGTCACGTATTTGTCTATATTGTTGAGCAAGACTCGTGCAAAGGTCGACAATAAAGAAACGAAACGTATATAATTGTTTTATATCTTCTGTTCGTAATGCTTTATTAATCAATTTATAAAGGAAACATTGTTTCGTATACCAACGAATACAATCGGTAGATTTATACGTTTTATTAAATTCTTGTATAAATTTTAATTCTTTATTATTTCCACGATAATATTCCTGACATTTTGAGACCATTTCTTGTTTAGATTCTGAAGTTTTGGGCATATTCAACATGGCCTTTATGAATAATTGAAATCGAAAAAACGATGCTGCTTCTTTCGTTAGATCTCGAGTTAATTTTTGTTGTTGATCATAAAAACTAAACGTCTGCAAGTTTTTTTCAATTAAATGAACATTTTCAAGGATTGAACTAACTAATTCATCTTGTGTAGTATAAATTCCAATGATTTCCGTATATTCATCCATTAAATGCTCATACTTTGATTTTCTCATACAAAAAATGAAAATGGAATCGATCTGTCTTATTTTTTGTACTAACGGTAAAATGCTTTCTGCACATGCTCCTGATGTAACGAAAAATATTTTTTGGTTTTCAATTGATTTTATGTATTCAACACATTCATCTAATTGCCTATGAAAAATAACGTAGTCATTAATTTCTCGAAGCATTTTTCGTGTTTGTATTGTATCTGTTCTAACATCAATGTTTTTATCAAACCAAACCAATGTTATATCTTCCATATTCTGATGGACTTTCTCAATGTAGGCGGGACTTTGCCTTCCCGATAACTTGCGACAGTTACTTGTTTTTATTTTTAGTTTGACTTTTCGATCTATAATTTGTCGAATCATCTGAAACGAAGCATTAAAATGAGTTTACATTGGACAATTATCGGCTCTACCATCCTGGTTAATATCCAATTCTTTTCTCTTAAAAACGAATGAGAAATAGTGAAGTTACTGGCAAAATTTTGAGGACTGACTCTTGCTAGTCCATGGTACTCTATTGTTTTTCGTTAATTCTTATATCTAATCCATCAAAGGAAATATGAATTGTGCCTTGGAAGAAAGATCTCAGTAACACACATGCCAACACTAAATTTATTTTAGTTTCAAACTTAAAAAATGCTGCTATTTGCTATTCAGTTTATGTAATTGTACCTTCTTTTCGATTTTTTGGCCGTTTCAAAATCACTGCTAAGCAATATCTGATCTAAAACATGAAAACCAGAAAAAGCTCAAAAAAAGAAATTTAAACCAGACTACGTTAGAAGGCAAAAAAAAACAAAAAATCAGAATTTTCGTACCTAAATCAGAAGATCTGGGATTCCTGCTGCTAAGTACAAGGTGCGACTTAATCCAAATGAGACAACAAACTAACCATACCCAACAGAGATAATAACTTTTAAATAAAAGAAGAATTTCATTTATTTAGTTGGTGAGAAAAGCTAAGAGTTTATAAAAAAGATAAGTACTGGACAAGCGTAGCACTTAAAAATATGCAAATAAACAAAACATGGAGAGGAGCAGTGAATAAGGTTACGTTAAAGACAACAAATCCAAAAAAAGAACAACATAAATACTTACAATAAATCCATTATCGATAAAAGAACCAATTACAATAAATCCACCTGACAGTTTCAAAATTCTTCTCTCTATTGAGAATGTGTTGATTGAAAATTAAATTATCGCAGGTTTTTGATGATAAAACACTATTTGAAAACGTCATGAAACAACATTTTACAACATTTAGCCCCACAAACATTTTCAGAGCACCACACTGACATTTTATCGGATACTAGTGGCAGACAATAGCCATCGTCAGCGACGAAGGACTACACAATGTGAAGATAATATTTTCAGTAGGTCGTTGATGAAAATAAGAAATAAGAGAGGTCCAAGAACCGAAGTCCGGAATGCACGACTCAAGTTTTAGGAAGAACAGAGTTCACAACATCAAGTTGATTGCATGCACACAAATAAGAAGAAAACCAGTTACACAAGCGTTCGTCCACACCAGCTACAGACGTTTTCTTAGTAGTTTAGGAGGAGCTGGTGAGGAACTATGTCAAAAGCTTTTGCAACGGGAAAAGCCAGCCCAGTTAATTATTTTTTATTATCGATAAAAGAACCCTGCTTGATGGTGAAACACAGTACAGCGTCAAGTGTTGAAGAGGATGAGCAAAAGGCGAATTGAGGATTGGAAAAAGTTCTCAGTCGTAAAATGATGGCATAGAGCTTTGTGCACAATCTTCTCGGAGACCTTACTGACCTTAGATACAAGAGAAATAGGTCAATAATTTGAACAAACGAAACGGCTCACTTTTTGTGGATCTCACAATGGGCGCTTTCTCTAAATCGGGAAAGACACTCCCTTCAAGAGAAATAGTAAAAAGATGATACAGTTGAAGTGTTAAAACGTCTGCACAAGATTTTCAGAATTGCACAGATATAGATTCGCTCCCGTTGATTTTTGATCTTTTAATATTACCGACAGAAAATTTATTGAAGAAAGTGACTTTTAATAAGGGTGGAACTGACGGCAGCGGCTTCAGTTTTGAAAAAAATTACTGGTTCTCTCATGCCTGGTTCAAATTGAGGTGAAATTGTCATAAATGCAGGTTTAATATGTTGATGTTTACGCTTTATTGCTTGAATTAATTGGTTAATTCCATCAACTGTCGTTCTGAATCTATTTGTTTCAATCCCGAACGATACTAGATCCAGTGATTGTAACAGGAATAGAGATGGACATTCTGGCTCCGGTAAAAGATTTGATTGCCGTTCCATCACCTTCACGGTTAAAATATCGTTTGGTCGTGCATTTTGTAGAGAAATGTTTGCTCTTTTAGATTATATATTCTAAAATATACTACTGACCTACTGTGTCATATATACCACTGACCTACCATATATCTGGTTATAAATCTAACATCGACTTTTTACTCGATACATCTACCGATGTACTGAGCGATGCAACTAGCGGTGTATCTAGCATTGGCTACTACTCGATGTATCGGACGATATATCGGCCAATTCAACTAGTAATGTATTGTCTGAACCCGATTTATGTATCTCCTATAATTAAAATCAGGTGCTATCTCGGGCAATGCATCTGGTACAGGGCGATTTGACACTAGATGCAACTACTATCGGTTTCAAAATATAGTGTAATCTGATGTTTTCTGAATAACATTTGAATGGAAAGAGTTAGCGACCTATGGTTTTCACTTTCACGAAGTAGACATCAGGGAATATCGATCTCTGACAGAATTAGGCTTTCCGAACACGTTTACCATGGTGCACTTTTCGTGTGAAAACTTCTGAGCTTGCCATTCCAAAAATCTATATAGTGGAATGCTGACCTAAAACCATGTGGATATAGAACATATGTCGTTCTATAAATAGTTTTGAAAAGTTGACGGTACCAGCTCATGAAAATGTTTCACTAAAAAATGATGAAAATGCCCACAAAAGGACTGTTCTGCTGGGAAATGGGATTTCCACAGGTGTAGAAAGCCATCATGCCGTTGTTTTAAAAATTTTTAAACGTGATATTCGTCATTAGGAGTCCGAGTTGTACTAGTCCTGTTACTCTCGAACAATTCGCACAACGTCCATGTAAATGTGGTACCCCTCTTGAAAGAACAACCCTGTTTTTAATCGTATATTTGAAATGAGATTAATCAAATTCAGAATAAAATAAAATATTTTTTGATAACTTTGACAAATCTTTTTAGTTTAAATTTAAAAATCATACAAAAATCCTATTTTGAAATTTTTTCAGCTAGTATCTGAGACTTTGCTCTTTCGACTGGTGTTTCAAAACATTATACTTGTTCAGAAAGTATCAGAATCGATAAAGAAAAGCAGGTATATGACTACTTAGTTAATCACGAAAATCAAATAAGACCGAAATTGTGGCACGATACGGTGTGAACGAGAACCTGTCCGTGTATGTATGCTCCAGTGCTACCATCACAGGAGCAGCACAAGGTCTTTAAGTTACTGTTTAGTCATTTTAGGATTTGATTACAATATCGTAAAAGAAATTTAGTTACCTGAATTCATCGTGGGTACTCTTGACAGGCTGGCCGTCTAAATAACAAATTCATTTTAAACAGATAGAGAGATAACAATTGCCAAGGATAGCTAAAAATCTTAACAGCTCCAACATCGTCGATAAAAAAAGAATGAACGTAAATATATTTTGAATGACGTTTAATAGGCCTCATGGTGTTGTTTGAAAAATTGTTAAAGTAGTATTTTAAGTAAAATCACTCATTTCAAGCTGTTTCCATAAATGCTGTTCAAAATATATTCAGATCCATTCTGTTTTTATCGATAATATGGGAGCTGTTTTAAGCTTTTTAGTTATCCTTGGCAATCATCAATATCCAGAATTCACTAGAGCTATGAGATCTGCCACTGTGTTCAGCATACGTTTCTTCATAAAATGGAATAATCGTGAGCTGAGAATAATTTTCGTGCAAAAGATATAAAGACAAAAACAAGTAGAAAAAGTTGCTGAATCTTGTTTTCGGCGGATTAACATACAACGGGCTCTGAGATAGGTTGATGATGAGTATAACCGCTAAGGTGACTATTGGCGTATGCGAAGAAAAGGTCAGTGCTTGAATTCATGGAAGGTAAAATCAAAATGATCTTAACGTTCAGCACCAGCGCGTGGAGTGTTATCTGTCTAAATCATTCGCTGTTGAAAAATTAACTATGAGCGTTGGGAACCGCGCGGTGAGATTTTGCGAAACAAAATATTGGCATATTGTACAAACATCACTCTAGCACATTTTTCGCTAAAATGTTCTCGATCGGACGCACTTTCCAGTCTCTTCACTGCTACTTTTCAAGCTATGTGCTCTTTCTCATGGAACTGCCTGAAAAACTCGAATTATTTTGAAAAACTGTCAAGCTCTAGTAGGAACTGTGTGCTAGCTAACATTTTTCTGGAACAGTTTCACTGGTATTATTAATTGCTACCGACAGAAAAATGACAAACGAGCCTCCATCTTTTAGAAAAATTTTATCTAAAATGGTAAAAATAGTCTGCCGTGATCTCATGCACATCTTGCTATGCTAAATAAACGTTTCTTTTGTTTTTACAACTTAACCACACTAGCTCATCGTTGAATACTGAAAAATTCTTTGATATAACTGACTTTTGTACAGATAATGTGAAATCTCGGATGAGTTTTCAATGATTTTGATTGAGTTTTCGTTTGTAATATTTGGTACTTACAATTCTCGCTTTTAGTGCCAAGAATAATCGCCGAATGGTAGTGGTACTTGTATTATTGAATCGTGGATATTTTCTGAATAGTCGTTGCCTCAATAATCGTGAGAAATCACTTATAGCTAAACTGCTATATCTAATCACATTATCATGGCATTTGGCTCCAACTCTATTTAGTTATCATAGGAATGAGTTGTCTCATTCATGTCTCAAACATTTCCTTAGTATCAAAGAAAATGCACTAGGGGTGGCACTTTCTCGTTCCTTTCCTGAGTAACGATAAAGTGGTATCTTTTATTTCAAAAGTAAAGAGTAAATATACAATGTATATCTTTTTCTTTCCTAAGGAAAAGGAAACTGGCACCTTTTCTTTTCCAAAAGAAAGAAAAGCAATATCTTTTCTTTTTGCAAGAACAAGACTTTTTTTTGCACCTTTTAAGGAAGTCTTTTTCTTGCAAATGGCCATAGAAAACTTTTCTTTTGTTAATAAAAAAAGGAGGTAGGGAAGAGAAAGTGCCACCCCTAAAATGCACCTGTTTATATACAAATATCAGAAACTTTGTTTATTCTGGAGAACAGTTTATTATGTGCAATTCTGAAATACAAGAAGTTTCATGCAATTTTCATCTGAATATCCTATACAGCTATTAACTACTGATATAAAATTAAATGTTATTCCAAATCGACTGGAGAAAATTGATTTAAGTATGTCAAAACTGAAATTTGTTGCTAATTTGTTAACTAATATTTTAAAACACGTGCTATAAAAGATATAAAAAATTCAGGAGACAACACCCAAGAAACATTCAGATTCTTACTATAAAGGATGGCCCAGACGTCTTGTCTCATTCAGCATTTTCTCAACATCTCTGTCAAGGTTGATCGCCAAGTCTCAATCTTTGTTTTAAAAAAAGATCTCATTCAGTTCTCTACACAAAACAGATAGAACATTTCGTGATATACTATAAGAATAAAAAAAAATAGCGAAAATACGGGAAAGCTTCAAGATTGATTACTTTCAACCGAAAAAACAGTTTTTTTAATTTCAGTCTCTTATATTTTGCGATATGAAAAAAGACAAAATGGTCATTTTGTAGTTCTCGAAAAGCTGTACCAACTGGCTCTATTTAAGACTTTTTAGAGGCTGAAGCGGCCGCAGGAGGATTTTTTTCTTTTAGCGGTTTTGCTCAAAATCATAGTTTAGAAAAATTTGTGTGATTTGGTTCAAACCACATAGTATGACTTTAGATCGGGTTTATCTTAAAGCAAAATAATTCTTCTGTCACATCCGAACACAGAAAGCCGAATAGCCCCGCTTTGTTTTCTGTGCCACGACGAGGAAATCAAATTTTCCCTTTTTTTTCACTTTTAGTAGAATCTTCGTCCGTGGCAGAAAAAAAGGTTACTTATGGTACAAGAAATGAAAGCTGGCATTCGGAAGCACCAGAAAATACATTTCGATTCCACTTTGATGCATAACATCGTGTTCAAAATAAATATTTCTTGGTTGCAGTTTGGGTTTCAAACAGAGCTGATCACCTGCATAATTTTTCACCCCTGCGCGATACCGCGCAGGGGCAAAATAAAATTTATCCGCGTTGCAGTTTGCAGGTTACCAAAAAAATCTTTTGTTCTGCACAGGCAGAGGC
>CAJNOQ010000434.1:0-50859 GCA_905250885.1 Didymodactylos carnosus | reverse complement strand
GGGCGTAATTGGTTTAAGGGCCAGGACCATAAAAACCGTGCGGGATCGAAACCGAAATAATTTTACGGGACTGGGACCGGAACCGGGACCGAAACAACCTTACGGGACTGGGACCGGGACGGGACCGGAACCGGGACCGAAACAAGTTTACGGGACTGGGACCGAGACGGGACCGAAACAACTGCACGGGACTGGGACTGGAACCGGGACCAAAAATCATCGGTCCCGCCCATATCTACTTGTAAGTGATGCCCACATTGAGAAAAGGGCTTTAAAGATGTCGCTAGTCGACCGTATTTAGTAGAAAAGCAGCTAGCACGATTATTTTGAAGCCATTTCTCGCAAGTCAGAAGTTTTAAATTTCAACTATTATATCTACTATGTTGAGTTATTTTGTTGAGGGTCTTTTCAACATTGCCATTAGTATATTGAAAGAACCAATTTCCGTTTCAGTCTCTGTGTTTCGAAAACATAAACAAACAAACAAACGATGTTTTTTTAGCTTCAGTAAACAGTATCTGCAAGGAGCCAGGATCAGTGCGAATTGCCATAGATAGTCTCTCCTTAGGACTACTATTTGGAAGAAAAAAAACAGATAAATGATCTAACGGTCAAGGGCTGCTGTTTCTATGGATTCCGTCGATTGCTTGCGGATGCTTCATCTTGTCTTAAATACCTGGCAAAAGAATCACAATCAATAATCACCCATTCAAACTAAATAAACGGACAAAACCAAAAAACTTTTACTTTTAGTGGAACCTAAGAATAAAAAACTATTTGACATTTAGATGCTGTCCATTTTTCTGAGTTTTCATCAGCCACATTCATAACATGTAATACACGTGTCTGGGATTGATGCTCATGATCGCTACGTCAAAATGTGTATCAACTCATCCACCTCAGATTAAGCAATGTCTGGATATCTTGAGAATCAGCTGAAGTCATCTGTTTAACAAACATTGGATTACTGGCTTCCAACGATGTAAGAGCTTACTATACATAGGTTGAGTCTTTATCTTTGACTTAGTTTCTAAATAACAGTGGAGAAGGCTGCTTAAGAAACTGATTTTTCTCAAAGTGTTATAGACACTGGTCAAAGAGTTTTCTAAATAACTAGGCATCACCAGTCTGGCATTTTCTTATTAGTATTATTTTGTAGATGAGTGACGTATATCGTATTTTAGCATTTGGTGATAGTTTGACAGAGGTACAGTATGAATAAACATGACAGGTGGAATTGTAGTTGACAGTTCTGTTTTTCATTTGTTCTAGGGCTTCCACTTTGCCGGATTTCGCTATCATCCGTGTGAGTGGAGCGAAGGAAATGCAATCTATGTAGAAAACTTAAAATCATTCGTTCTATTTAGATGCTACACGTCTAACTGAATTAATAGCAAACCACTGTGAGTGGGTTTATGATGGCGATCTAAATCGTCCAAAAATTGAAGTAAGTGACGCAAAAGTAAATAAACAAGTGCTTCTGATTTTTCTTTATTCTGTTCGTTTTTTCTTCGTACAATCTGTCTTTACTATCTACTTTCATTTTTATTTTCTTATTTTGAAAGGTTTGTGCGAGTGGAAGAAGCGGCGAACGGGTATTAGATGGAATGATTGAACGTTTAAAAAAAACGTTAGACACCGTTGAAAATGAATCACATTTTCGATGGGTAATAATTTTGGGTGGTATCAATGATCTGTCATTGGGTTCAGAGCCAGAACGAATTATGGACGGTTTAAGACAAATGTACGATATGGTTTATCGCCATGGTGCAAATCTCGTTATTATGACTGTGACCGAATCTGGCCTAGTTAAAACGAATGACCCTAGAGATGAAAAACGCCATCGATTAAATACGTTAATTAAAACATATGCATGGGAAAATCATTTCGCCGGTGGAAAACGAACATTTTGTGTGGATTTAGATAAATTAATTCCGTGGCATCGACCAGATATGGTTGAAAAAAAGTTACTGTGGGACGATCATATGCATTTAACTCCGAAAGGTTACGATAGAGTAGCCGAATTAATATTTCAAGTTATAGTTGATTATTTGAATCTCAAATGAATAAATAACAAAAGTAAACCACATGTCTTTCGTAGAAACAACAATAACAGAAAATTCTTTTTTTTGATAAAACTGAAAAATTTTTCACAGATTTAGTACGCACACAATTTTTTGTATCGGTTATATGTGATATACGCACGGTGAGCTTTTTGAAAAATCATATTTTGAACATCCTTCCTTTGTTACTGACTCGTATTTCTGTTTTATGTTTGTCTATTAGTTATTTGTACCGTTTATTTCTATCTCACATTTTTATACAAGCGCAGTATTTACTTCTTTTGATGGTGTATTTATTTTATTTTGAACGATATTCATGCTCTTTATCTTACGTCTGCACTGAATGTTACACAGTCTAAAAAAAATAAACAAATTAATAGTCTTCTCACATTATTTGCTAACATTTCCAAAAGTTTAGGTCAATACACTTTGAAAATTGACTACACGAGTACTATTTTGGAATAATGTGAAAACTATTGTGAAGTTGTGATATATCTCCCTCAAAGATTAAAGTATTGTTCTAAAAAACAGCCAGCGTTTAGCTTCTCCTTCATTATGAAAAAATAACTTTTTTAGAAACTGTGCTAATATTAGATGTGATACTATTTAAAAACAAAACTATTCATGTATTCAGTTCGTCGCACTATTATGACGTACTTTAATATTCTTTACTTTAACACAACAACAGCAAACTCTTTAGCTGATATTTTTTTGTCTCATGAACCTAACTGATTCAGTTTTTAAAAACTCTCTGATACTAATTGTGAAAAGAACAAAGTGTGCTGAGATTTCATGGTACGTTAAAAGGTTAGACGTTGAATTATATAACTATATACCTTAATTGTATTAAAAGTGTGTCTTTTCTCAACTTTAGTTTGTCTCCTTTTCACACATCAATAGATTTTATTAATCTAAACCAAGTAATTGTTGTCATTGTCTAGATTACGTCACGAACTTTCTATCGCTAATTTCATTTAACTGTGTTTATATTCAATTCTATGTATACAGAAATTAAACCGTTCATCTCTGAAAGAAATCAAACTTGCATGTTTGTCAAATGCTCGGATCAACTACCACCCGTTGAGAAACACTTGTTTAAATTTTTTTAGAGTGAAAAGTCCCTGATATAAGTAGAAAAATAGATTCAATGGACTAGCAGAAAAAGAATTATTTAAGCAAATTCTATAAGTAAACTACAGTTGTGATCACGCATTTAGATTATTATCAGATAAATGAGATGGCGCTTTTTTTAAATAAGGGAAACACATGCGTTTTCGTCGGTCTGACCAATATCAACTAGTCTTGCTCACAGTAAATTGTTCGATTGAGTTCAAAATTTGAAAACAAAAGAATCGATACTATTTCAAGAACGCTTATTTAATAGGTCTAACGTAAGAAATTGTTCTCTTTGCATTTTTCATCGTTTTCGAATAGACTTTTCCCGACATTCAGTAAATGTTCTATAATTCACCTCAAACTGATCTCTTTGAGCTTGAATTTTTTTCTATGGACTCAAATTTAAAAGAGCTCCGAAAATGGTAGAATGGAGCTCGCTTATGTAAATTTGTCTAAAAATTGCACGAAAACATTCCTTCTACTTTCAGGCTGATTGTACTTTCTCTCCTTTTTGATACTTGATGTTGTACATTCGCAATTGTATTTTCTAATTCAAAAAGTAACACTGATCGAGTATCTATAAGACTGAATTGCTACGCAAACATTTCGTAACATGTTATAGCTGACATGTGTACGCACAAGTGAAAGATTAGATATCAATGTATGCTGCTCTATCTCCTACACATGATCGTTATAGTATCTTTGTGGGCATGCCGTGGTCCTCTATTTTTCTGTACTCTTTTCTAATTTTATTCAATTTCTTATTTTGAAGACATGATTAGGCAAAAAAAAAATAGGGAAATGAACATAGTTCTACTATGGTCTTTTCGGTATACTGTACCCTCCTTAACTATCAAGGATACTTTATTTGGAAATTTTTTTTACAATTGAGCGTTTTTACTGAAAAATAATTGCAGAAGAAAATATTTTACGGGTGTTTTTATCCGTGATCAGCATCAGCCCTTCGAACTGATATACAATCTATATCAAGAGAAAGCTCTACTAAAACTAAAGTAAAATAGTCTACAAATTATTGCCTATTATCTGAGTAAATATTATGTGGATCGTCAAATATCTTATTTGCGCTCTTTCAAGCAGTAAAGTGCAAGTATTCTTTGAAGAAAATTGTTCCTGCCTTATAGTTAGAGTCTGACAAGATGGCCCTATTGTGCCCCACAGGATTTCTTTACCAGGTAGGTTCAGACAGTTGAGTCACACATAGCTTTTTTCTTAGTGAAATACTACATCGAATGCTATTATTTCTCTTCAAAAATATAGTAGAATACAATGGAATGACTGCGAAAACACGTTTACTGCAGTCAATCAATTTTTTCCAAATAACCAAAAAACTGCTCATCGAGAACACTATAAAGTCCGTTTTATTTGTCTTTCGATCAAATGTGAAACGGGACCGAAGGAGAAGAGGGGAAAATTTTCTATTTTTTCCTTTTTTATTCTCGCTATTTCTTTCGTAAATGACGACCTTAAATCGTTCACTTTACCTTGACGCAGTAGGCCAAAGTAAAAATCTAAAACTCATGGGATTTATTTATCACGCCTTAACTTCAACCGTATTTACAAAATGTTATGGGAAAGAAAATTTCTCATGACATCGCCCTCTATACATACTGTCCAAAAAAATTATTGAGGTTTTTTTTGTAATCATTTATCACACAATAGGTATTACTGTATATGTTTCAATTCAAATAAAATCAGCAGGAGTTGCTCGTGATATCTTTTTGAGAAAATTTATTTTCATACATTGAATAAACGTTTTTCTTCTTCTATAAGACTGTAATTACACTCTCTATTGAGTAGTTGTCAACAAAAATTTAAAAATATGTCAATATAAAATATAGACACTTTATAAAAAGAAGAAAAACAATGGCTGATATATCAACAATAGAAGAAATGATGGTAGAAATGGTGATTATCTTTTATTAGCAATAGTCAATTGATTGGAAACGAGTCTTTTAGCTAAATCGAAACAAAAAACCCAAAAATTAATTTTTTGAGAGGATAGTTCGAAGAGAAAGAAAATTTATGTCTTCTTATATTCTTGTTCTATCTATGTTAGTAATTTGTTTAGTTCACTCTCGCGTTAGTAAAAAGTTTTGTGAGATCATCCAAAAATATAAACACTATATAAGAAAAGATCAAAGTTTAACCTTATAATCGAACACATTTGGTGCGATAAATTCTACGCACCTGAATATAAGTAAAAATTTTCTGACGATGATCACAAGAGATTGTCTTCATTTATGAGAAGAAACTTTATCATCAAACAATTTTACCGCGTACACCTTATTTTTATTTGAAATGCGACAAAACAGCATGATCATGTATATATTTGAGAAAAAAGAATAAGAAAGAATGAAAACTTATCTATTTAACATATCTCTATTAGCCATTATCAATAGTAGAATAAGTTAATCAGCTTATATCAAATTATTTCTTATTTTCTTAGTAGTTAGTCGAGTAAATGTACAATAATTGTGACAAGAGGAAGTACTGCTGACGATTTCAATCATATCGAACATATACAGAGATTAGAAACAGAGACGCGCACACACACATCACATACATTTATTGTAGTCATCATTATTAGTAACAGTGCTGTTTTTGTGATGAAAACATTGAATTTTTGTCAATTTATATCTATTAACTTCGATCATATGTCATCAGTTTGAATGCATGATATGCTGTTGTGAAAACAATTCCAATCAAAATAAATACCATATGAATGACTATGTTGAACGAAATTTCTTTAAATTAAAGCCTAGACAAACTGGGTAGGAAAGATATTGATCTAACTTTCTCTGTCTGATATGTCAACATTTGATATTGATCTAACTTGGTATCTTGGTATCTTTAAACAAAAGATGATATAATAAGAATAATATCACTTTCGGTGAAAGTGATCCACAGAACAACCGTTCACAAACTGGAAAGATTAGATAATAAGTAGGGCAAAAGTAGAACAATAATCAGTCTATCTGTCTAGAGAACGTAATATAAAAGTCGACTTTTTCCATGGATTTTTAGTCATTTTGTCAAAATTCATCATTTGTTAACAGAAAAAAAAGCTCTTTTTTTTCCCAACAATTACAGATGGGTGAAATATAATTACAACGTTTATTAAAAAGAAATTTTGTCGCCTGTCATTTAATGGAGAGGAGGTTAGTTAAAAGCTGATAATTAACACTTTTATATGTATAGTTCAATAAGAAACGAAACATATTTTCCAAAAGCCGGAAATAGTGGAAAATAATGTGCTGTCGAATGTATACTAAATTACAATGGTACACACATCATCATAGTAGAGAAAGAGAATAACAATTACCGACGTCTTTTTGAGGGACATGATAAGTCGTTATAAAAACCTTCTGTCTTATATTCTCCAACGTTTTGGTAGAAAAGGATCCGTCCACATATCAGAGAGAGACAAACTCACCTTCTAAATCATATCCATTTTTGGGATATAGAGAAGAAAAAAATTATCTATTTATTTAAAAAGTTATCTATTTTTAAATAAACAACTGATCTGTACACAGATGGATGGATAGAATAAATCACATAGTCGTTCTCACTAAACATTATAATAGTTACAATGTACTTAAGTTATTCTTGATTTTGATTTGTTACATCAACGATCCATATTGTCTATCGTTTTGAATTTCCAGTAGCTATGTTGGTGATACAGGTGCTTTGTTGTACAAGATCAATGAAGCTCTTTCTTCTTGGATAGAATATATAAAAGTTTTTTTTTTACAGAAGCAGTCATTACACGTATCTTTACTTTTTGTTTCACCAATTATTTTGTACATTTCCGATTAACTTAACTCATGCCGTGAAGCTTTTAGCATAATTAGCTTTGAATAAGATAAAATTGAATGAAATTGTTCAGTTATGTATATGAAGAGAGAAAGAGAACAGAACAGTGTATAACTGTAAAAACATAATGTCAAAAATTTATCTTTGAAGGTGATGAAATGACTATTTCTCATGTGGTGGCTTACAAATACAATGTTTATAAAAGTATAATCTCACCTGAATGAGTGAACAATAATAAAGAAAAAGAGTAAAAAATATGATATTGTGTGAATATATGTATGATATTCAAGATTGAATAATGCCAGACTAACGTTTCTTCCTAATAATTGCTGTTGTCTCAAAACTCACTCTTGCATATTAAGAACATTATCATACGTTTAATAGTATATAAACGAAATATTTTGATCTATTTGTCTAACTTCCTCCCAGTATAAAGAGTATAGGTTTAACAATGAGAAAACAATGATTAGCAGAGAATATTACTCAATACTAATTTTTTTTGAATAGAAGTTGTAATCTTATTAGTTTCATACGTCAGCGAAAAACAATTCTAATATTTCGTCAAGTTATATTTATATGACAACAAAGTTTTATTGTTTGTAAGACAAGAGTAGTTGCTGAACAACATGTCAGTTAGAAAGTTAAGTTTATCTTCGTGTTTATATCATTTGTTTTTCTATACAATTCGGCAAGCTTTTACTTTATTTGAACAATCCTTGAACTAATTTAAGAACTATTCATTGTAATCTAAAATGGTTGACTATTTGTCGATGACACTTTTTCTGAACTCAAAAAATCATTGTAGTTTTGTTTATATCATACATTAAAGACTAAAATAAAATACAGGAATATTATTTAAAAATTAACAAATTGAGCTTTTATTAAATCGGAAAAAATACAAATATTCAAAAATTTTATTTTATTTTTTTGTATGTTCACAACATTTGCTTATAAAACTGAGAAGATGAAAAGAAAAAAAAAAAAATCTTCCGTCTTTTCTCACTGTCATAACCCAAAATAATTTTAATGTGCCGTTGTACTACCCATGTAAAGCATACTCGGTGGTGGCCACGGTACTGACATTTGATGAAATGGATATGAATTATTATTCATCATTGAATTTAGTTTTACACCTGGTATGTTGTTACTGCTCGTTGCGATTGGTTTCATATTAGCATAATATTGATGATTATTTGTTAGTTCTATTATATTATTACTGTTAATATTAGTACATGTAGGTTTTAAACGAGATTGAAGAAGATAGGTTTGCTGTTGCTGATGAGGATCAATTTCATCTGAATTACTAGTATTTGAATGTGATCGAGGAGTAATAAATTTGTTTTGTGTTGACGATGTTGCTGATGGTTGTGGACTGATGGTTAGTGAACATTCTTGTTTTACTAAAAACATAGAATTATCATGTTTTTCATACTTATTTGATGAAATTTTATTTTGTGCTGATAAAATTGATGATGAGGAGGAGGAATTATGATGACTAACATTTTTAAATAATTTCTTGTGTTTCGATCGTTTATTTTGAAACCATATTTTCACCTAAAAAGAAGTACAGTTAATGAATTATCTCTTCAATAACTAAATCGAGATAAAATTAATTATTGTTACAGCTATACTTTTTACCAAATTTTATCCGGCTTAAACTAAGCAGTTAAACAAATAATTCATTATTTAAAGAGATGCTGCGATCGTTAGATTTTCGAGTGTGAGCTAATGGATCCTAAAATCGTCGGAGATCCTTCCGCTTTCTTTTTTTTTGCTGAAAAACAGCAAAAAAAATTCAAATTATTGGTGGAAGCCACTCTGAGAAGATTTCATTGGCCACGATACTTCTGATTATCTAACGGGAAAAGTACTATTATAGTTCAGTTGAAATTCAATTACTTTTAGACAGATATAAGAAGTTAATGTTATTGTAGTAAAACAAAGCTGAAGAATAGATATCACACTTTATCATCGGATAATGGGTGGCCCATAATGAACTAACAACTTTGCACTTTAGCTATAACTTTTTACTCTGACATTCTTAAGACCCAAATTTTTCAACAAACTATTCTCCACAAAATGTAACTGTAAAGAATTACACCGAAAATACTGAGAAGCTCTAAAATGATTAGATTATACAAGAGATTTGTTCCCGTTTTTGCGCTTGTCAAAATTCATCATTTTTGGACAACAGTTTCACTCTAAGACAGTTGTTTTAGAGCTTCTTAGTACTTTTGGCATATATTTCCATTTTGTAGAGAATGTCAAAGCAAATCTTTTGCCCAAAAAAAGTGGCGCTAGGGCGAGAGAACAAAATGTACGATTATGAATTTATTATAGGCCATCTGTTAGAGAAACCAGCATTCACAAAAAGCTTTAATATTCTACTAGACTAAATAGGTCAATATACATACTTGTGTTTGTGTCAGACCCAAAGAAGCAGCCAATTCTGCTCGCTCAGGCAATGCTAAATATTGTGTTCGCTGAAATCGTTTATTTAACACTTGCAATTGCATACTGGAATATATTGTTCGTGGTTTTCGAATTTTTTTTCCTTTTGCTGTTAATTTTGGTCCATGCTCATCAAATCGACATTTATCGTCTAAAATAGAAGAGTAACAAATATTGACTACGTCCGTTATTTGTTTCTTAAGACATACGTACCACTATCAAGATTCAATGAAGCATAGGGCAATGTTGACATTGAATAGGGATGTGATGATGCATATGGATTTGTTACTGATGAAAACGGATAGACTGAAAATGGGCGTGTTTGTGACATTGTATTATAAAATGTATCCGTACTATGATGATGTCCATCACCATTTGAAGGTCCATCCGAATGATAAAGACTTGTTCGATGTGTAAATGTTGAATAATGAGACGCCGACGCTGATGATAATGATTCATTTGTAGATGTAGCAGATGATAAGGGAATTGCTGTTATATTATTAGATGTACCAGTTGTGGCAAAATTGAGAAACGCACTCGTCTTATTATCATGCTCAAATGTTCCCGTTAAATTTTCATTAGTTGTCGTTGTTGTTGAACAAGAATTATGTATCATTATTATTTCTATTATATTTTTTTATTCTTCCGTTTTGTTGTACCCGTCTATTATTTTTAATTTGATTTTATAATTTTTGGAATTTCTAATGAAATAGTATTCGTGAAATAAATAGTAACAATTTAGGAAAGAAACGATTGTGATAATTTTATAATAAATGATGACGAATGATCATATGTATGTATAGTATGTATAATGATAATGACAGTCAAGATTACACTCGTGTATGTATGTGTGTATGTTAGAGAAAAAGAAAGAGAAATATGAATAGAATTAGTGAACTTAGTGTAAAGAAATAGCGTAATTTTTTAACTTTGTCGAAAAACTAATAATTACTCTCGAATAAAAAAAGAAAGAATAGTAATAATAATTATCAAGCAAGAAAAGAAAAATGAAAACTTATAAATAATTTAAACTTTTTTCTTCTGTTTCTCTTAAAGACGAATAGTATATATTTGAAACAAAATTACTACTATTATCTTGATATACAGTTTGTATGTATCGAAAAAATACATATAGTTTTTCATTCGATGAATTCTTCTCTTCTCGAACTCTTATTGGTCTATCACATGAAATGAGAAGAAGTATCGAATAGTATTGTTCTGAGAGAAAGAAATAGAAGATTTCTCTATTCAACAGTAATTTTTGCATAGAACAAATTTTTAACTACGAATGATTTAAATTAGTGTCATCGACCAATCGAAAGTAAAATTTTTTCTTATGTCAAAAATTAAAAATACTTAAGTAGTTGAGGTTAGATACTTACTATGTTTATGTTAAGTAAGTGATTAAGATAATGTTAAAATGAAGTCATACTTTCTTTGTCAATAGAAATTATATCTATAAACACAATTTAGAATGTGGACATATTATTCTTTTATATGTCAGTTGTAGTCAATATATATTTCATCTTAACGGTTCAGATATGATATGTTAAATGACGATATCGATTATTAAACAAGCTCTCATTCGCCGACACTTGTTTCATTTCGTCTTAAGGATTTTATAATATGACCAATAGAAATATTATTAAAGGCTCTGCTCTATAGTCGATGTATTTAAGATTGTCCTTCGACCTTTACTACTATTTTGAAATCTACTGATCCCTATCCAAAAATATGAAAGTTACGATATTCTGGGAGCCCATTTCTGTATATTTATCTGGAGCCATTTGAAACAGTCCCAATTCAAACTACTCTACCCTTCTCCTGGAGAAGGGTAGAGCATAAGGAGAAATTCTCCTTATACTAACATTGTTGTATTTCCAGTAAAAATCAAGAACACGTTGGTGCAGATATACGAATTGATACACTTCGTGAAGGTTTAAAAATTTTAGGTTCTTCGAACCGTTAACATTCGAATAGTGTTTAATCACATAAAAATATTTTTCAATCAGAAATACTATTCACATGCATAGTATTTTCACAATGTTTTAAAAGAGTAGTTACTATTGAATCTATACATCTATATTCTAAAAGCGTAAAGCATGTTTGTTTGTTCTTTTCCTTTTATTCCATATAATTATGTGAATAAAACGGATGCAAAATCAACAGTCCTGTCGAAATTACAGTAATTAGCTAAAACACACACACAGTTAGTTTGCCTCTTTCTTTCACTAAATGCTGGCAAGAAAAAAATCTGCATTGATCTTGGTTGAAAGAACACACGAAAACAGTTAAGAAGTTACATGTATGAAAATCTTGATTTATTGAAATCTAAATACTCAACAGTTTCATCAGACAAAATCTATCATCGTTAAGGTTGAAGATTTATTTTTCACTCATTTTTCGTAGAAAGTGAATTTTTAAGTCTTGTTTTACCATTGCTCAATTCATCTCATTTTTCTTGCTTGTCGAAAACACGAGCGAACATTCCATCCACCGATAAAGGTAGTTTTACGTGTGTTCCCACTTTTTCGATCTTTTTCAATAGCCATCACAACTTTAATGTCCTTTAAATAGGGGGCTAGCCTAGAAATAAGACGGGTTGGCTACCGGCAGCCCAGGAGCGCCTCTCGCTACCGCAAACGGTAACCGGATCCTGTAAATACTTCGAAAAACACCCTCGGCAGACTCTAAACCCGTACATTCGAATATTCAAAAAGTTGTACGTGAATATAAGGAGCTAGCAAATCGGCGACGAGCTGAAGAGCTGGCTCGAAGTAGTCAAGTTAATACAATTAGCGCTGTAACTAGTCAAACTCCACCAATGTCGACCGGAATGGTCACAAGTATCTGTCCCAATTGTGGTCAGGTGGGTAAAAATTCATCGACGAATTTGTGATAAAAAAAGTAGTTAAACGAACTCCAGTGTGTCAACGATTGGTGTAAGAGATATGGGATTAGGGTGAATTAAATGAAAATATTCATGAATTACCGAAAATGCTGAACTACTGTGATTTGATAAAATGACGGGTACCTCCAAAATCAGATCCATGTGTTGTGTGGAGATGGCACTCTGATGACACACCGAGTGAACATGAAAAATTCGATAAAACTTTTGCGTTCTCCTGAACACAACCAAATTCAAGATTTTAGCAGCCCTTTTTTTTCTTTTTTTTTCACATTTTTCCTGATTTTCACCCTACACCGGTTTTCGGTATGGGTATCTTCTTCTCATTCTTCTTCTTGAAGTGCATTAGATCTGATAAGACAACAATATTTCCTACTAGTAGTATTTTCTACTTTGGTTAATCATGTGCCAAAGCAAATTCGAAAGTCTATTTTGTTTCTTGCCTCTACTTCAGAATGTGCATGTGTCAAGTATAGAAGTTATAATTACAAGAACTAAAATCTATCGTGTATCTGAAGTTATCGAATTAAATAATCTGAGTAATAAACTAAGTTAATTGAATAAACTCCATTTGACGCCCACAAAAGCTGTGGTTAATAGCACCTCACGACTAAGTAGCACAAAATTTTTTTTTATTTCATTGAAATAGTAAACAAAACAACAACAACAACAACAACAGAAAGACAGACATAGGCGTCTATGTACGAAAAAACGAACAAAGAAAATGTAAAAAAACATGTTATACAACTAAATCTTTCTTGAACTTTTTATTGTTAGCACCCGCACCTCCACCACCAAAATCGGATTGTCGTTTTTTCGGTAAATTTGCTGCTAAATCTTGATTGAATTGATTTTTATCACTAGAAAACAATGAATATTCTCTATAGATGTTCTGCCAACTACTTGTCATCATCAGTATCCCATATAAGTCACTTGCTATCAGTATTTTCTTTATTTAAGTACTCAGTGGTATATAGTACATACCCTTTTTGTTGATATTTTTCAAATTTAGCTTGCATTTTTCCAGTGCCAGAAATTCGTTTATTCTACAAAACAAGTACAAGATTATTTTATAACACTACACTTTCCTCATAACATACCGAATTTTGTTCAAGATTAGCAAATTTTCTTTCAAGATCTGCTCGTTGTTGTATACCCATTGTTGCTTTTGTATCGTCACCTAATGCGTCAACTCGTATGGCTAAAGCTGCTTTTGCAGCTAACATGCGTGAAACCTTGTAAAGAAAGATCATAGATATACAGCATGTGATTACTCATAAAATTATAATACAATTGATACATACTTTTCCTTTTAATTTAGCTGTTGTTTGTCCAACAAGTGATGCATGATAGATCAGACCATATTTCGGTGTATCGTGTTTAGTTTTCATTGCACGAAATAAAGCTTTTTCAGCGCCCAATATTTGAACGGTTGAAGATGGATGTTTTGCTAAGTTGAGCAAGGAACCTAAGAAAAGATACAAAAAGCCATAGTTAAGAAAAATACAGACATACTTTTGCGAACATGACTAACCAGCGTGTGCAATAAGTCTCGCTCCAACAAGTTCACCAACAAGAACAGTTAAGTTTGGAGCAACAGCCATCATTCGATTTTTTAAATATTCAAACAACTGAGCACGATAATCTGATATTTCGATAACCTGAAGATTGAAAGAATGATATTCTGAGTTATTACTTGATAGTTAAACTTTTTTTATGAACAAACACTGTTCTTGCGTTCGTTACAGTAGTCTCAGTGGTAGTGACGAAAAGATTTTAATATCATAGAGCATCATTTTCTGTTTTTTGTATCATCATTGACTACGTTGAAACAACAAGTTTTGTATGAGAAGATAGAGAAATAGATCATTTGATGTGAAAGCCTGATCCTTCTCGTTATTCTACAATTGTAAAAATTGCGATGTATCATTTTAGGTTCTTTTCATCCTTCTGCCTGTGACAGTCCATGTCGTCAAAATCGAAAAGAATTGGTGGATTCACCGCAATTTAGTCAGCTGATTTATGGTGCACTCCATAGTAAGTTTTAAGCAGAATTTTGTGCTGATTAATCGCAATTTTGAGAAAAAATCATCGATTAAGTGTGACCGTCAATTGTTCCAAAAATGCACGATTTCAGCAAAATCGCGCTTAATCGAAATGTGTCGATGATTTTTTCTCAAAATTGCAATTAATCAGCACAAAATTCTGCTTAAAACTTACTATGGAGTGCACGATAAACCAGCTGACTAATTGCGATTAACCCACCAATTCTTTTCGATTTTGACGACATGGAATGATACTGTCAGTCGTACGTGTGGCCACACCAAAAGAGTTTTAGCAATAAAAAAGGAATCAATAATCTCAGACATAAACCAATCAACAGTTATTCAGACTGGGGCGGCATCATAAATGCATCATCGATTATTGATTCATCTTATCATTCTAGTTAAAAGTTGTTCTCTCAGATAGGTTCGAACACACCATCTTCAAATTACGCGTCCAAGCTATTAACCTGTTTGACTATAATTATGATAGCTTTTCTTACTTGCGCACAAAGATGACGAATATTTGTAATATCTTCTTCAGATATTTCTGTACCCATCGATATTTCCGCTGCCTCTTTCACTTGTGTCTCAACATCTGCTGGTAAAATATCTGACAGATCAAGTTGTGCGGCATGCGTACGATAACCTAAAAAACACAATCGTTGAACTTGCTTAAGTATGTTGCGTTTAAAAATTGTTAGCAAAATTTTACCAATTAATTGGACAATTTTACAAAATGCAACGTTATCTTGTATGATCTTCGCTAATTCTGGAAAATGCCATCCATACCATTCTTTACATCTCATTATATAATTATTTGTTTCTTTATCAAGATCGTCCAACAGAGCTTTATAATAGATAGGACAAAAAGCGTTATTATTTGAACAAATATTTAGTTAATTGTGTAACTTACATATGGCTTGTACAATCATTGTATCAACTTTGTCTGGTGAAAATTTTAATTTATAACGTGATAAGCTAAGGACGTAAAGAAACTATTTCAAAATCATATGGTCAGTAGTAAAATTTTACATAATTCACACATTTCAGAAGTGGAAATAAGTTCAAGAAAAAACTAAAAAAGTTTTCTTTAATCGCTTCCTATTTTTCATGCATAAACTCATTTTGTTGTTCTTCATGTATCTAAAAAGAGAGAAATTCTATTTAACATACAGAGGACTAGCGTTCCCAGATGTATAAACGTTCTCTACTCACATTTTTCGTGAATTGTAGCAAATATTTCCGTGTTTGTTATACTTTTGATTGAATTGAATGTATAATTAAAAAATCTGAAAATAAATTAATTTTATGAGTTACGCTCGGTTGTAAGCATGGAAATTGATATCAATAGACAGTGATGTTTGGTTTAATGCCAAGTAAAGCTAAGTTGGAAAAAACTATTCTTATTTTAAACTTTTGTGTCCTGTGTTTAAGGATGAACGCAGTAATCTAGCAGTAACTCTCAACGTATATCAACGCTATAAGATTAGAGCGTAGTATTGCTCAATAAAAAAAGCATAACCAAACATCAATGTGTATTAAAATTTGAAATGAAAATACGACATAATAATAAATTCAAACAACAATAACCTTATTAATAATTTTTAATTTCTTTGTACACGAAAGTTATATCGCCGTGTGTTTTTTTTATATAATTTAAACAATTGCACAGACGCGAAGAAGAAAACAAATGTGAATTAGGAAAGACGCAAAAGAGTATAAGCAAACAAATTGATTTTGATATCGCGGCATATTTGAAATATAAATAATAAAATATATATGTATAACGAACTAATGTTCAACGAAAATTATGAAGCGATTAAAGAAAACTTGAACGTTTTCTGTGAACTATTTTCTAAAATGGAGCTACAGCGCAGCATAAACATGAGTAGTGGATTCCAGCTTTAAGAGAAGTAAAGAGGTGATTTTCTATTATCTGAACATGTGCTTGATACTATATCTTGTTGTGTTACCTATGAGCTAGACCGATGCGCATAGCTGCTAATTCTTTTTCATCTACTTCAATCAAACTATCCACTTGTGAACGTATTACACGCATCAAATCTTGAACAGAATTATTACATATACATTCAAGACTGAATTTATCCTATAAATAATAAACAAAAACATTTTATGCTTTACGGACTCACTGCATCATTAATACTGAAAAGTCATTAGGAATCAAAAGTACAGAATTACTCAAAAACGTTTACCCTACATTTTATTACGCGACAGAGACAGTATAAATATAAATTTAAAAAATGTTTTCTCGACCAGTGCTCGCGCCTGCGGATAGATTCTGTATCTCTGTTCAAAATGTAAAACCAGTATTTTTGATAATAGAACAGAAGAGTATAAACTCAACAGAATTTTGGAAATAGAAACTGTCGTACCAAGTTCTCTTCTTTTTTTTTTCTTGTTTAATTCTGGATTTTCCTACCTTAATTGCTTTGCCTAACGTAGAATCAGCTACCAACAATTGTTCTTGTAATTCGGGATCAACTAAACGTTTTAACAATTTTTTCAATGGCTTTGAAATCTTGCCTTCAACAGTTGCAGTTGCAGCTGCTAATGCTGTTGTTGTATCGTCAAATTTTTCAAAATGTTTCAACTTTAGCCTGGAATAAAACAAAACAAAATTCATTACAATAGTCAAGAAAACAGCGTAACTAGTTCTGATATTTGAAGAGTAACTTACACTTTAGCAGCTTTTTCTGGAGACTCAAAATCCAGATATAAATTTTTCGCTTCATGTAATTTCTTTTCATCTAACAGCTATAAATCCAAAGAAATACACTTGTTGGCTTCGTTCCAGATGATATGTACTAACAAACTTACTTTGAATACGGCATAGCCGGCTGAGGTCTCAAATAAAACTAGCATGATCTGAAAGATAGTAAATGGCAATATAGAAAACAAATTAGGTCAGTCAAAATACAAATGCAGGGCATGTTTTCCAGTATCTCTAACGACAAGGTAAGCCGAAATTTTGAAAATTAAATATGTTGTTAGTTTTCAGCATGAAAATTACAGTGGTAAACTGCGGAGACGCAATTTGCACGAAATTCTTATTAAAAACAATGGTGCACAGCAAATAGAAAAATCAATATAAAAGCGCTTGAAAAAATTTGCAAGGCTTTGTAAGAAACTGACTGTTTCCCTATATCCCTGGCTAACTGAAGAGTAAGGCATGAACAAACAAAAACAACAAATGATACCATGTGATATAAGATAAAGAAACAAAATTCGACATCGAAGACATCTCTTCGATGTTGAATAGTCCAAAACTTTTCCATATTATCCAATAATAACACTGCATTCTAGACTTTCTGGAAAGTTTTCGTTCTGAGGATACTATGTATCTCTTAAAAAGATTAGTGTTCGAGATAGGCAGTCACTATCGTATTTAAAAACTACAAAAAAGAAATTTATATACTCTTTCCTTTACATTAATATTTATACGTAGCAGATGGCGCCGTTGGACACAGCATATAGATCGAAGAACGTGTTCTTATGGTGGGCAATGTTTATAGGATACATTGTTCGACCTTCGCTGAACAAAGATTTTCTAAAGCAATGAAAGAGAATTCGGATGGTAATATGAGCTGATTTTAAAATTTACAAAAGATGAGTTATATAAAATGTAAAGTTTAATAAGCAAACAAACAATGGAATATTTATTATTTGGTTTTGATTTGTCATAATTGCATCTGAAAAACCTAGTTGCTTAACATAAGGTGCATATAATACGCTACAGCACGATCTGTACGAACACTTCAAGCATTTAAATAATAATGGACGCGATATTAAAGACTAAAAGTGGAACGATGCGCTGAACAGCTGTCGCGGAGTCGGAAACAAATACCTCAATGTGTCTCATCATGCGTATTTCTGATCGATTCTGTTAATTAACGTTTGAAGTATATGAACTCACTACATGAGAACGAATGTCTGTAGACAGATCAATGCTATTTAGAAAAAGTGCACAACTGTTACAACAAAAATCACCAGTATATCATATAGTAGTATTCAGCGGCTTTGTTCAAATCCAGCTAAACGATATAATCTGCTTGTTCCCCTCCATCATGTGGTTTTTATTGTATACTTTGTACTTTCTTCAATTAACTTGGTTTTTTTACAACTGAAAAACGTTCTTATAAAAAATATTTTTCAATGTTTAAGGGAGAGACCATAGCGTGAAACAAGAAATAAAAATGCACAAAAAAAAACAGAACTGAATAATTCGCTATTACATATGCATCGCCAGTATGCAAATTCATAATCAATTCTTAACAACCACAAATAAATTTAACTTCGAAAAAAAAAATCAATGACTGAAGTAACGAATAACCATCACAAACATCTTGGTACAACAAGTAAGAAAGATATGTACACAAGAGAAAAAACGTGTGATACTGAGAACACAGAAGAAAAAGATAAGGAAAATTGACATGTAAAAAAAGTCTGGTATAACATTCAAACGAAATGCAAGTAACTCCATGCTTGCGATAATAACCATATGTACATCGAAAAGAGACGAGACGATAAAGAGATCGAGCGAGATTCTGAAGAATAATTGTATTGTCGTAATAATATTCCAACTTATCATTCTCTTTTTATAATTTTGATTGTTTTGTAGTAGGTATCCTAAAATATTTAAATAGAATATGAATTACGGTATTCGCCATTATTGATGGCGGGTGGTAAGTGGCTTACATATCTAAAAGATAATTAGTCAGTGCGGGATTTTGTCTCATCGATGCTAAACCAGGTATCTGAGCTAAAGTCGATGGTGATATGTTTCCACCAGCAAACGGTAGCATGTTCGATAAAAAATGTTTTTGAAACATTTTTAATTGTTCAGCAGAAACATTCGTCGTATTCAGAGCCGCTGCTAGTGCAGCTGTTGTAGCAGCTGAAGCGGCGGATGACGATAATTTTGTTGCTTGTGTTAAAGAATAAGTCGATGGCGAAGATGCATTATTTCGTAGACTTGAGGATGACGACGATGCTTTTAATTGTGATGTAGACGATGGTGTATTTGATTTTGTACTTAAAAAACTATGATGTTGATTAGTTTTTGTAGAATGTTGCTGTTGTTTCGCTGATGATGGTTTCGATAGATGATTGTTATGTTTATGATCTGACAATTGTGCTGTAGGCAGAGTTGTCGATGTATTTGAAACCGAAGATGATGATGATGATGATGATGATAACAAGGTAGTTGTCGTATTTTGAAATTTAGCTTCAAGATCTTTTTCTTGCTGTAAAGCTTTGATAAACGCTTGCCGCAAACGATTCGAATGATCTTGCTTCAATAATTTCTTCTGATTTGTTTTCATACAGCGGTCACATAATACATTATTATTCATCGTATCGTCGTCTTGCTGATTACGCTCATCTGTATGCCACGTTACGGACCAATCTGTATTACACTGAGAACACATAAATGGTGAAGAAGTTTTTGTTGTTGTTAAACTATCTCCGGACAACGATTGTTGCAGTAATGGACGACGAAATAGACTATCATTATACGACTGAAGTGCTTGTTCAACACCGATCATAGCAAGAAACTCCGACCAACCATTGATTCCAGGAATGAAGCTTAAATCACTCGTTGATGGTTTTGGTGTAGGAATTTGTAATAATGTTTGTTCTAGTTGTTTTCGCAATGCTAGTTTTGCATTTAACAAATGTTGCTCAGCTGAAGTCGAACCTATGGGTAAATAACAACATTCATTGTCAATCTGATTCTTAATAAGCGCACTGTTAACTTGTCTTATTTCTAATGATACGAAGGGACATCAATCGATGATAAAACGGAAAAAACACTTACTTTTTTGATTTGATACTAAAGAATTTTTTGAAAACCCTTGAGAAGTATTATTTGACACTTGTGACGGCATCGTTGATGAGATGCGAGTTGCTTGTTGTGGCATTGAAGAAGAAGATTTTTGTTGATGATTTGAACGGTTCACTGTGTACTGATTTGGATGCGGAGACTTGCTCGGTGGTTGCACAGAAGGACGATTATGTGGCTAAAACGGATAAGACATTGTGGTTTATACTGTATACCATCAAAAGGGATAATCTCATATATAAAGTTATTTTCCGAAAAATTTCTTTGATCTTAGAATCTTTTTTTCACGAAAATTAATATTGCTTCCTCTGCATAGAATCGGCGAGGTTTTTAGAACTGGAGTTTTCAAAAATTTTACTGATGCTATAAGGATGTTTTAGTATTTAAAAATGTCTGTTAAATTCTAGTTCGACTAGGATGGGACACTGGAAGAAACTATAATATTTGAACTCTTTTTAAACCTGTTGTTGTGGTGGTGGTGGTAGTTTGCTGGGACCTAGTTGTTTACTGAATGATTGTTCATTATTTGGTTTTGTTGTGGATGGCTGAGTTGATGAAAACGGCTTCGTGTGTTGTAGTTGTTGTTGTTGTTGTGATGTAGACTGCTTAGTAATTGAATTTGAACTGGTGTTATTAGTAATTGGACGTTTCACATGTTGCGAATTCAACGACGATGGAGGCGTATTACTATTTGTTGTTCGTTTTTGAAGGTGAATATGTTCACCGTTAACGACCTTTTGATTTGTTTTTAATTTTTGCATGAGCGTTAGCATTGCTTCATGATATTGTAATTCTTTTTGTATTTGTCTCAATTCTAAATGTTTTTTTGTTAATAAGGATTGCTTTGATTTCGTTGTCAAATCAGTTGTTAAAGATGCTGCTAATGAGATTTTGTCATCAATACCCGAGTTGTTGCTACCGTTAATTAGCGATGAAGATATTGCAGTAGTAGCAGCATTGTTGAAAGAAAGTGGTTCTTGTTTTGTTGCTGTTGGTTCAATTTTGATTGGTGTAGAATTTGATAATGGTCGATTTTTTGATTTTTGTTCTTGTTCATGTTCTTTCATATTTTCTAATATTGTTATTGTTGATGGTGTTGGTGTATTTCTAATAAACGTAGCAAAACTAATTGTATCTACATGTATTTTTGTTGATGATGTACAATCATAGAGCAAAGAAATGTATGGTGTTCAGACTATAATTTCATTATAGTTGAACTAGAATAGAGGTTTTCTTTTTTATTATTGTTGTTGCAATCATCATGGTATATACATAGAAGATACAACACAACAATAATAAATAGAGAGAGAAAGAGAGAAAGGTAAGGGAATGGAATACCGCATGAACGTTGTCGTGGTAATCTCTTCTCTCCGTCCCATGTACGTAATATCTCTCTATCACACATGTATATATACATACTATACCGGCACAAAGACGAAGGAAAAGAATAGGAAAAAAAAGAAGATAAAATAAAATTTTTTTGGATGAACGTTTCAGTGATTGTGTGCGTGTTTGTGACGATGTTTAAGAGAATAGAAGGACTACTATAAATTGATTATTAGACTACCAATATATATCAACACGTTAAGTCAACAAGAACTTACCCAGAACAAAATCGTTTTGAATATCTTTCACGATTATTTTCATCGGTGTACGAAGAGGATGAAGATAATCGTTTAGTCAGCATCATCATTTTCGTAGGAGAATCATACTCTTTTTTAATAATTAGAAGAAAAACTATTCGACGAATATAAAAATGAAATCTAAAAAATATAATAATTAATTAATTTCCCAGAAAATAGAACAGCTTTTTCAAACGTGAAAAACTAAAATAAATTGAATGCAAGGATGCAAATTGGAGATAGCTTCATTTTAAAGGACGTTATTATTACTCTACTAACTTGTAAAAATGTTTCTTTTCAAAATAACGACAGGATAGAAAAAGATCTTCGACACAACGTATACTATAATAGTGAAAGAAATCACTAAGTTGAGGCTACTAAAAGCTATAGATTCTAGAAACGTTAAATATAGAATGTTCGGTGAAAGAGATCTACCAAGATATAACAGTACAAATTAAGAAAAAGCAAGTGATGTATTTTTCACACAAAGTTTTTCAAACTTTTTAGGAAACTTGTGGTATTTGACATTAAGAAGTAAATCAAAGAAAAATCTGACGCTCAATCGTATTCAAGAAATTTTGCAACACAAGACTATACAAAAAATTTAACAGAACAGATTCATATTTAACCGCATATAGTGACTCATCTAATCGTATCCAGTCAATGTGTTGGGCTCTGAATAAAAATAACTTCGAACTAATCTCAAACGAAAACAGAATTGAACAAAAGTTCATTCTGTTCATGCTCAGTTTGTGCTGATTATAAAAGTTGATCTAACTCATATATTCACAGGAGAAGCTGTAATCGAAGAAATAAGATTGATAAACTAAATATTTCTTAAAATTAGAAATATTAACGTTGAAAATCAATGATATTCGTACGAAGTGTCAGAGAACACCACTTATTTCGTTTTGATTCATAGGAGGCGTCTGAGACAAACAGATTGATGAGAATTGGAATTTGTTGAAAATATTACTATCAGATCGATTAATGATGGTTTGTTTCACTGGAAATGTCTGCAGAATAAAATATTTGCATTTTGTAGGATACTATTTTTGTAGACTAAAAACGTATAAGAAACAGCTATGGTGGCGAAAAAAAAGATTTTATCAAAAAAAACAACTAATATGAACACTTTTTCAACGTTTTTTCTAGGAAAATACAGTTGAATTTTGTAATCAGAACGAGACAGATTCTAACTATGATAAGAATCATATAAAATGATGTATAATATTATATTATATTAGTACACGTGCATAACGGAGTCGTCAACATCATTCTTTTTCTCATATTATTTAAGTATTATACTTCTTTCTTTTGTTTTTTTATTCCGATTTTTTTGTTCGTCTTTTCCTTTTTCCATGATACACAACAAATCTCTAAGTCTCTCATTATACCGACTAACAATGGCATACATGTTATAAATATGTATGTTGTTCAGATGTAATGATAAATGAACACACCTGTTTCGATCATGTAATATTATTTATAAGTACTTTGAAATGGTAAACTTACTTATGTCGTGTTGTTTTTTTTTAAATTAAAAAAGTGTCTAGTTGGTAGTGTGATGGTTTGTTGTGTAAATTATAAAAAAGAAAAAAAAAAAAGAAAAAGGAAAGTTCAATACGAAAAAGAAAATAATATATGAGATATAAGTTTGTTCATATAGATTGTGCTCATCGAAGATGAATTATTCGTTCTTACCACAAGCACATATATACAAAACAAAAAAAAAAACAAAAAAAAAAAAATAGAAACAACTATACAATTTGCCTGCGCATTCTGTTTTAACTAACCTTACACATATTCTATTTCTACACATTTCATTTTCTTTTTTTTTACAGAAATGTCATTGGGGGGTGTTTCGGTCTGACTTGTGTGCGTTATAGCGAGAGAATACACTCGTAAACAAATAAAAAAATACTTCCCGTTCTATATGGTGAAAAAATAATAATAACACAACGTTTTTCTTGAGTCGCTCTTCATCCATTTAGTAGGATGATGACAAAGAGAGAAGAGCATATAGCATTCAGCTGAATATGCACTGGACTTGCATAGGTTTGCACACATTCACGCACGTACAAGAAAATATAATGACGAAGAAAACCCAACGAAAAATGACGTTAATTATTACATATAAAAAAAGAAATCTGAAGAAAAGAGAACTTTTTTTAAAAAAAACTCTCGAAAGAACAAAAATATCTTCTGTTATTCATTTACTGAATACGTTATACTAGTAGTACAAAGCGCTAGTTTATTCATAGTTCACTATTAAACAACTAATATCACCTATCCTGTCTTAAATATTTGAGACAAACGTGTAATAAAACAGATATAAATAATAAAAACACAATAAAAAAGTTAATTACATCAAAAGATCTTAAAGTTGAAAAATAAGTCAACATTTTATTGCACAGCTCATCTGTTACTTGTATCATCAAAAAATTAGAAGTAAAAAAAAGTATACTTTTAAGAAAAAAAGATCTTTTGTTGTTATTAAAAAGTTCTCATGTAAAAATATGATGAACTTTGATGGAATTGTGCTAGTCGAAGAGGATAAGAATAAACAACAACATTCTTATTCGACTTCAATCAGAGAGACATTTAAATGATGGTGAATGTACGTAAAGATACATATATTTTCTTTTTTTTTTAAAGAACAAGATGAATAGAGAACACGAAAATGTGGAAATAATGTCACAGCCCCTTTGCTCTGGCTTTAATCTAGCCGGATACTTTAGACGGACAAAGAGAAGAAGAAAAAAAAAAGAAATATTGTACACATCATATAAGCATGGTGGTGGTTAGATATACAGGGAAAAGCGCGAGTATAAAAATAAAGACAAAGAGGGGGTGTTGTACGATGTGAAGGACAAAGGGATATTTGTTAATATACTATTGAGCACACACACACACGCACACACCAATAGAAAAGTGTTGAAGAAGAATAACAAAACACAAAATCAATTTTTGAATAAGTAAAAGAGCATATAAATAAGATCCATATACTAAACTTCAAAATATATATTTTGTTGTTGAAAAAAGGGAAAATGAGGAATTTTGTGTGATAATAAAAACGAAGGGTAATTTAACGGCATATGAAGAAAAAAAAAGAAAACAGAAAACGCTCACATATTCCCATAAAAGGTGTATTTATTATATACTACATATTTTTATCTCAAACGCCACAAAATATGAGATAGTTTGACTGTTAAAAGTTAGTGCGTGTGTGTACAAAGCAGAAATAGATAAAAACCATACAAAAACGTTAAAGCACCACAGATCTCTTTCATTCTCACACAAAACTACCTACTTATTTTCCTAAGAAAATGTCGTGTACATTTTAACATTTGAAAAATGTAAAATCAACATTCCCTCTACTGTCTATGCATAAATAAAATTTTAAAGCAAAAATTATTTATTTCACAATAAGTTTTTACCATAGGCATTTATTAACACTACACACGTGACACTAGAAGATGTACTATGTCGATGAGATCGTTTCAAAATCGTACTGCCAGAAAAAGTCGTATTGGAAAAAATGTTCATGTTCACTTACTACCCATATACATAGATGGTACGAAGAAGTATAAAAGCGATGGTGTACCACCTATATAAAGGGTCAGGATATGAAGTATGAAATTGAAAAAAGATGTTCACCGTAAAAGTAGTATGTAGACTAAAATATTCTTGATTCTGTTGGTGAAACAATAATAATTTTGTAAAAAGTAAATTTCACAACATATTGTTACTGGTAAATGATAATACGTGTGTTCTCGAGAAAATAAAGTATTCAGATTGTCTCGGAAATTTTCTTTTACAATTTTTTTTCTTCGTTTCTTCCAGGATTTTTGTGTGTTCATGGACATCATAGTTCTATTCTACTTTTCTTTTGTGTGTGCATGAATGTGAGTGACTTGTTGTGTAGCGCTCATGCATCCGAATTTAGTAAAACAATAAGGAAAAAAAAAGGAAAAAAAAGAAGAGAACTAGACCTACTTTTTACCATACATCTTTCTTTTGTATATCAAACGCATTTCTAAAGTTCTAAATCAAAATATCGAAATGAATTATGATGTGATGGAAATGTTTACATGCAAAGTATAGGTCATAGAACATCATATAGATTTGTACTGATTACTTTTAAAGCTTGATATTTATACGTGTGAGCTTAAGAAATAATCATATTTTTTTCTCTACTTCAATTAGTCTATTTCACATGTATATTTATACAATAGCTAGCAAAAAATTTAAAGTATAATTAATCTATTGATTCTTTGACACACTCATCAACTTCTACAATTATTTCATCACCATCTCGAACCCCATATTCATCTCTTAATTTACAGTCTGTAATTAGTTCAAGTAAATCAGTATCATCACGTTCACCATTATTTGTTCTCCATATATAAGCAAGACGATTAAAGACACGACAAGGTTTCATAATAATTTGTCTTTGCCAACCAAATTCTTCTTTCTCAATTATAATAATTTTACCTTCACTGGATAATAATTTATAATACTGTGGTGAAATTAACCGAACATTTAATGATCCTGGATAAAGCTGTTCAAGTCCAGTTTTAATTTTATATTCCTTAGCATATTTGGACAGCCAGTGATTTGCGTTATTCATACCTAACGTTTAAAATATTTTGTTTGTCATTTTTTCATAGATGAGTGTTGATTTTATACCTGACTCAACAATACCACGTAAGTAACATGTTTTGGAAGTCATATTGGTTTTTTGCATTTTAACTGTTATTATGCAGTAAATAATTTATTAGAAACGAGAAGTGATTCAAAACAGGTGTAATTACATAACCTTGCATCATTCAATATGACTACCCATGACGTTATTTCTGATGCGAATATATAAGAACGATAACACTTGAATCATTCCTTATAAAAGTAAATATATCGTACCTTTCTTCAATTATAAAACCACAAAAAACAATAGCAGGCAGTTAAAATATAAAAATTTTATTGATAGTAAATCCACGCCGTTCAAAATTGACAATGATTAAAAGCACAAATAGTGATTCAACTGGAATATTTGAACAAATTTTCCCAGTGATGAAGAATGTTCGATTAGATGTCTAGATAATGAATATCGTATCTAAAACATAGAAACTAGTGAATATAAAAGATTACAAATTGTATATGAATAGTCTTGCAAAAAAACAAAAAAATGCTGTAACAAATGAAGCGAACCAAAAAATCAGTTAACTCTCTTTATTTTTATCAAAAGATAACTTTTTTATCATAACATCTTTCTAAAAAGTAGTAAATGGAGTTTATAACAAGAGCAAGACAAGATGCAAATAAAGTTTGTCTGATGTCGACAACAGCTAGAAAAATACCTTGAAAACAGTTCGAAAGAAGCCCAAAAAAAACAGCAATCAAATTATAAACGTACAATCACAGACCAATATATATATACATAAAAATCCAATATAGAGGTCATCATAAAACCGTATGAGCAGTATTTTACAACGAGGAAACTTGAGATAAAAATAGTTGAAATTTAACGGCGAGCGAGTGTGCAGTTAAACGAGTGTCAGGTTCTTGATCCCATGCTTCTTCGATTACGTCGAATATTTGATGTAATATCTAAAGAAAAAGTCGCTTAGAGAATAGATACTACTTAAAGTAATAGATTTACCTGATTTTTTATAGATGTTCGGATTATTATTGGTCTTTTCTTCGCTCCTATGACAAGATCATACATAGTTTCTAATGTAATTCTTTGTTCATTTATGTATTCATCAAATGGAGAAAGATATTTTTTATTGTCTAAATTAAACAAAAAAGACAATCAATTAAATTAGATTTTAGATGTACTAAAAAATTACTACAAGGATATTCTTCACATCTTGAAAGAATTTCCCAAAACACGAGTGCAATGGCATAAACATCAACTTTTAATAATGATTCACGAGTATGTGAAATGACACCAACAAGTAACTCAGGTGCCATATAACGAATTGTACCGATCTAAATAGATAAATGATTTTATATATTTAAAACGAGTATGAAGAAAACATATAACTTGGCGCAGAAAAAGCAAAACTTTATCTGTTCTAAGTGTTGAAGTGTTGTGTACAGCGTTAACTTTCTTCTTTGAAATCTGATATTGAGTAGTTCAAAGTCATTCTTGATCATTAGAGATCTTTTGTAATTAAAATTTTAAGAATTCAGATTCATTAATTTTTAATTTTAAATAATAAGTCTTTTTCTTACTTGAACAAAATCATTTCTTGATAATATTTTTTGAGATAAATTCAATGCTACACCAAAATCTGTTAAACAAGCCGTTTTATCATGTTTAATGAGTACATTTGCACTTTTAATATCACGATGAGCTATCATTGGCTTGATTAACATATTTTTTTCATCATATCTTTCCGTATGCAAATAAACAACTCCATTAACTAACGTTGTTAGTAGTACTAGACAATCATGTAATGAAAGAATGTTTAAATTTAAATAATCTTGTAATGAACCATATTCATGATATTGTGTTATTAAACGATATTCAATTTCTTGTGTTAATTCGTTCTTATATTCATCGTGACATAAAAATCTAAAAATTACCCAAAAAAAAAATAATATCAATAAATTCATATTTTCACATATTACCAACTTTATTACTGAACTATGATCAAGTGTCTTAAATATATTTATCTCATTATTCCATAATATATGATTTTTTTTATAATAAATTTTTAATGATACATATGATTCATTGTTCAGCCAAGCCTTCCAAACAATACTATTGTTACTTTTCGATAATAAATGAAGTTTTTTTAATGATTTTATTGTTGTTGATGTTGTTGATTGTTCAGCATTTAATAACAACGGATTTATATTCAAATTTTTTTCATGCCTAATTTTCAGACATTTTCGATGATGATGGCAGTTCAAAGCCGATTTACAATATTTTTTTATTAAACATAGAATAAGAATAATTAAGCAAAGAGTAGTGAGAACAATTATCAAAACAAATATAAGAATAACTCGTTGGTGTGAAGGAATAATCACTGTTGTTTGCTTTGAGGATGATGACGAGAAGAAAGAAAAATCTAAAATTAAACAGAAAAATAATCATTCTTAGTCTATTACTTTCTGAACGAAGTCTTTCTATAGTCCTCATTTTTATATCGAGTAATTATACCACTTGCCAAACGCTTTATCTATATCGTATGGATCATCCATTATTCTGCTGTGTTTGATTTTGTTTTTAGTTAGTAGAAAATTTGAAGATGATTCACCTTCAATCTGTCTCTATTACTTACTAGTATGATACACTGGAGTTGATTCAGTTAAATTTGATTCTAATTCCCAGTCTAATGTACAATTATTTGTTGTACAGCAACAGTGGAACGTGTCATCCTTTCGTTCGTCACGATGTAATACACATTTTGTAGGAGTTTTGCATTTAGAATCTCTCATGATAGTTAGTGCTTTTATCAATATTTGATCGGAAACGTTAAGATAAAGTCCTACACACACAGCATTCTCTTCATAATTATATTTATATGAACATAATGATAATGAATTTTCGTTGGTACAATTATATATGAGGCTATGTGTACTAACTGTATGAGATTGAAGATATACAGGACATTGTAATGCGATAATCATATTGTACATAAGTACTAAAACAGAAAAAAGATAAAAGAACAGTTCCATTCATCAAAAAACCACATTATTTCCCTATATTTCGCCTTTTCACAGTTTTATAAGAGATAAGTTTCAACTTGTGTTTAGGCCACATTCCTCGTACTAATTTCGTGCTTTCTACTGTTTATTACGAAAAAGATCTATATCCATCGTTCATAAATAAATCGTAACGATCATAGCAAGTGGTCTGTGGGAAAAAGAAACATGTCAATGCGAATATTTCTAAGAGAACTTCTATAGAGCATATTACAGTAAAAAGTGTGCATGCTATTTTTGATAGAACCTCAAAATACTTTACTGTGAGGTAGCGAACATTGATTAGTAAATCTGAACTACAGGCAGTGAATCTGTAAGAAAAAGCATATTTAACTTACCAAACAAGAGAAATCGATATATCATCGCCAATCACAAACGAAGTTGAAATTCAATTATAGTTTTCTGTTCAATGCATTTTCGATCAGTCAAGAAACCAAGACAATTCGAGTAATAATAAATTTAACGGAAAATGAGAGAGAAATGATCGTTATTATGTATTAGATTCGTTTCTGAAACAATCAAGTTTTTAACATTAATATTCTGTCAACCATCAGATTTTCTTTAAATCGTTTATTCAAAAAAACAATTATGATTATATTTTTTAATTGTAAATCATTTGTTTCAATAAGCAGCTGGGGACAGCTAGATTTGAAAATTAGCCATTAGACTCTAGTATTGATGTGGGTTTGTAGTGCCTTGACCTTTTAATTCCACTGTAGTCTGACACTAAAAAATTAGGTTCTGATTGACTGTTTCTCTAAGTTTTCGGCAGTTCTCCATAGCCAAAGGAAGAAAAGAATATTTTTCGGAAATTTAAAAAAAACTTTGACATTCAGAGAAACTTTCTGTTTAACCGGACCTTTTGACTTTAACTGCCATCCATTTCAAAATAGAAGGGGTCTGAGTGTTCCAGGAGAGGTTATAAACAGTAACCGATAGAGATTTGCAGCTCTCGCTGTTAGGCAGAGGAAATTGAGGGACGTTTTCTCGTAAAGAGAAAGCTTAAAATTTTTTTTAGAAGGCAAGGTTTTGAAAGTCTTCAGGATTTAAAAAATTTACAACTTAGTCATTGTCGATCCAAACTAGCTCAGAATATTAAGATATACTTTATCTTACGTAAAGTATACTGTGAAGTTCAATAAACAACCAAACACACATACTCACGTAGAAATGAGTGTCTGTATGCTGTCTGTATATATCTGTGGAAAAAAATCGTAACAAATATGTATCTGTGGATGTCTGCATGTTTTACTATTATCTTTTATTAATCTTAAGTATGGAATCATGTTGAGGAAATAGATACGGTTTATCTGGATGTTCACAACTAGCTGGGATCGATTTTGACTAAGTTATGAATTTTTTCTATTTTAACTTTCTGAGAAAACAGCAAAAATTAGATTTATTGCATCTAATATAGCTTTTCACTAGGTTTCTTAAGTTTTTTCGAAGAGCTAACTCAAGACTAAGCATAGTCTATGATCAATGTTCCATCAGGTTGTGAGATCATCATGAGTTGGAGCGGAGCAATCCTTAAACTCTCAGAAAAATCAACGTCACATAGAAACTGTGACACAAAGAGTACAGATGGCTCTCATTTTTTATAGGATACTATAAGCCATTAATTCAGGTAAAAAAAAATACACCGCTATTTCAAAGTTAAGAAACCCGAACGAATTTTTCAAAGTCCTTTTATAACCTTACATTCTAAAACGATTTTTAAACTTTCTTTTTTACAAAAAAAAACGTCCTCCAGTCTTTTATATTCAATAGCGGAAACTGGGAATCTTTATCTTTCACATTTCTATCCTATTTTGAAACAGATAGTAACATAAATTATATTATAAAAGACTCTTGCAATTATTTAATTTTCCTTTTTCATGTGTCACACTATACTCACACTATACGCACATTATTCTTAGTACAGCAAATCAGTATATAAATCACTGTTCCAATAGTTAACAACAGTTGTTATCTACGACTAGAAGAAAGCAACATTCACTCCCTTTTTGTCTTATCATACACAGACATAAAAGTCGGCGCGGACAAAAAGTTTTCAGGACCTTCCACAAGATGCTACTGATTGGAAAAGTTTTTGAAGAATGAGCGCTGTTTGTCGAGAAAAAAACATTTCTTCTTGCCAAAAAGCAGTTTTGCAGAAAATCTGTATATCAATACTGCTGCAGCCGAAACTAAAAGAATCTGGGGCAAAAAAAAGTAGCAATCAAACTTTTTGATCAGTGACGGTGATCAGATGACTCGATGTCGAGCGATGAGCCCAGGAATCAATATATTTTTAGACTGAGATTTCCAATTTTTTCTAGCAAAAAATCTTACCTTTTATTTACATGCGGTCAAAATTTGGTGGGGAATCCATTGTAGACCTGTTCAATGAACCCGCCTGACATGTTCCCGGAAAAATCGAAAAACGTTAGACTGATAGATTTATGAGAGAGAAGGACTTGAAAATAACTAGAATGGCCTAGGAACGAAAAGTATCAGATCAAAGAACTGAGAGGTCGCTATGGATTGTACAGTGGAAGAACTGCGTTGTTGTATTTTCAAAGATCCGTTTGCACACTATAGCTTTTTTCAATAAAGAATTTATCGTATTTCAGAGCATTTTTAGTTCTATCATCTGGTTGATTACTTTTTCATTGGATTAGGCGAAGCAAACAGATCTCGTCTTTGATAAAAACTGATAATCTGCGGAGAATTAAGGAGGCAGGCAGTCATGCATTCACATGTAATGCATATTTTGAATATTTTAAATTATCAGTCATAACAGTTAGAGAGCAAAAATCAAAAGCCAGCTTGTCTTGAATGGTATTTCGTGGTATTTTCATCAACTCGTGGCTAAAAGCTTTAATCGTCGAGTATTTATGGAATACGCCGAAATTCAAAACTTACAGATCCTTTGGTGTTTTTACACATTGATCACACTCTTATTTATACCTACAGTATAGGATGTGGTTACTCTGTAGAAGTGACGCGTTACAGATAGCTTTTTGGCTAAGTCACATCTACGAACACGTCCAGAGCTAGTCTGCGAACTAAATGAAACGTAGTGATGACCTACATCTGTGAAAAATACTTTTATCGCATATTCGGGGTCAAATATATCGATACCTATTATCTGGATTCTATTTGACCTTAAAACCTGTTTGTTTCAGTCCATTGACACTGAGAAAATCTACTATTGCGCATGAAGATTTAGCGTCCGAAAATATTTTTATCTTCGGCCTATCACTTTCGACAAATCTAGTCGTTTTATAACAACAACAAGTAAAAAGAAGCTGGAATTCTGACTAACTCATACTCTTTGTCTTCTTCTTGTCTGGCGCTGTTAAAATGTATTCATGTATTTGGGAAGAAGCTGTGGATTTCTTTTCGTATCCTTAATCTAAGTAAAGGAAAATGTGAAGAATTCACCATGTAATAGAGACTATTATATATTAGTCCGAATTGTTGTAATGGTGGTATACTTCATAAGTGTTTTAGATGTAAAATATTGTGATGCTATCGTTTTAATATTTCTCTACTTTGTTTTTTAAGATTTCTTTTCATGAGAACCTCTGTGTTCAAAGCAGACAGTGAATTAAGCCCTGGCCCTCTGAAACGGCATTATAGTACTGATGAAGTTGATCAAATAAATAGCAAACACGACGAGAAAAAGATCTCGTTACATGGCTGTTTTCAATCAGATAATTTACAGCTCATTCAACTACACGATCATCTCGTTCCAAATGCAGATTTAGACCAGCAGACAAATACTCAAATACAAAAACGAAATGCTCAGAATTCGGAGCTGTTCTCACATAAATTATTGGTACGCCTATTTAGAAAATGATATAGTTGCAAATTCTTTGACTTTATACTTAGCTTTTCTTTTTTTTAGAAAGTTTCTCAATGGTTCCTTGAATTAACGGATGATCAACGAAATATTTTATTAAGGGAATTGTCGGTTAGTACGATAAAAAAAAATTTCCATTACTTTGTAATAAATAGAATCGTTGATATTTGTAGGATTTATGTAATTCATCTCAATGGCATTTGCTGTCCACAATGGCGTCTTCCAATTGGCACAGAGATTGTCCTGACAATTGTTGTGATTTACTGACAAACCTACCATTTACAATATCATTGTATATATTATCATTTTTAGATCCAGGTAAACAGTAGATTGAACGTAATTTATTCCAGGTCCACATTGTATATCTTTCTGTTTTTAGTTTCGTTAGCGCGTTCATCATGTGTCAGTCGGTTATGGTATAGTCTGTGTTCACAATCAGAATTATGGAAAAAATTTTGTCGTTTGAAGAAATGGCATTTATCATCCACTCAGTTTGATCAGCAACAAATAGAGAAATATCGACTTGACAGTGGTTGTTTCGAAGTAAGAACATTTACAATAATCACAAATAAAACTATGTTAAAACAAGCATGTAGAAGTATGAGAAGGAGGTTAGCAGCACTATAAATGAAAAAAACAAATGTCAAATATATCTGTCAGAAAATTCTCAAGCAAATTAGGACTAGATAGAAACTGTAAAAATTGATTATCATATTATTATTGGTTAATACTTATAAGTAATTTTTTTAGTGGAAGAGAATTTTTATCGAACGCTATCGATTACGATCGAATTGGTTGAAAAGTCGTTGTAGTGTACAAACATTTATTGGTCATGTTGAAGGTTTGTAGCGTTAGGTACTACGAATTTGTGTAAAGAATTATTTCTAAGATATTTTTAGGAATCTCGTGTGTACAGTTTGATGAGAAAAGAATTATAAGTGGATGTACTGGTGGATCAATCAAAGTAAATTGTTGTTTGTACTTTCAAACGATCAACTGTTATGTTCTTTGAGTTTAGGTGTGGGATATAAACACAACTACTGAAATAATGACATTGGTCGGACATTCAAAAGCCGTTCGTTGTTTGTTCGTAGACGGTCTAAGATTAGTTAGCGGCTCGAATGATCGCAGCATCAAAGTAAGTTGATGAATTAAAAGAGCATAGTTTTGGTGTCCTATACATTATACACAATTTGCGGCTATCATTTAGTATCGTTTCTCATGTTGAACACAGAAGTTAGGTTTTGCCTTAGTAACATTGCATAGCCTGTTTGAAAATACCCTTCAGTAGTTCGTAATTTCAACACTGATGATTGTCTGTTATTTATGATCTGTTTTTGTACATTAGCTAACTGATTATAGGTTTGGGATATTTCAATAAATCAAAGTTGGTCAAAATTTGCGTGTAAGACAACGCTACTTGGACATACTGACACAGTTCGATGTTTATATGTGAGTAAAATATAAAACAATGTTTATTTTAATTTATAATCATGTGATATTCTAATCTAGGTTCGTGAAAACTTTTGTGTAAGTGGATCTCACGATAATAGTATCAAAATTTGGGATCTTAAAACTGGTCAATGTTTAAAAACGCTATTGTAAGTTGTCAGTTGATTTTTAGACTTTGATTTTACTTTGATCTTGTATGTACTTTGTTTTGTAGAGACCATTCAGATAAAGTATTGTGTGTACAATTTAACAATGATTATATAGTATCAGGATCAACGGATAAAACTATTAAGGTTATTTAGAAGAATTTTTGTATTTCTTGTGATTTAGTAAGGCGTCTCTTTCTGTTTTAATAGGTTTGGCGTTTTGTTGATGGATCGTGTGTGAGAACGTTAATAGGCCATACCGGTGCGGTAACGTGCATCTATTTCGATAAATCTGTGGTAATTAGTGGATCACTAGATTGGGATATTCGCTTTTGGGATCTGGAGAAAGGAGAATGTCGCCAGAAAATTGACTGGATGACAAAAGAAGGGTACATATTTTAACGAGTGTATTACAATCAGATTAATTTTATGTAAACATATTTTAGACATACAGGTGTGGTACGCTGTTTGCAAGCCGATACAAGGATTGTACTCAGTGGATCAGATGATAAGACTATAAAAGTATGTAAAACTTACTTTCTTCGGTAATTCGAAATTTTTTAATAGTGTTTAGGTTTTAGAACAATCTTATTCAATGTAACAGTGTTTAGTAAACGTATTATTAAGACGCAGAGATTAATTAAAACATTAAGTAGAAAGTATTTAAAGAAAGCGTCACTATTCTGGTTGTTGATTTCTTCAATTTTTTAATTATTTAGGATTAAGCGTTCTGAGGATGTACGTCACATCCCTAAAATCTACTTCTATTGTCCGTCTCTTAAAAGAATAAACTCGGTCATTTCTTAAATAGATCAAGGGCAAAAAACTTCATGATACACTCTTTCACGGATGCTCTGTTTGCTCTGTTTCAGCACAAAATAAAAAGTACCTTTAAAAAAGATTTTTAGTTTTCAGAACGGTTTTTTATAAAATCTTAAAAAAGAAACAAAAAAACAGATGATTCGCGATTTTTAATATCATAACCACGTTTCCCATAGAGAATCAATTATATCCTGAAATTTTTAAGACATTTACGTTAGTTTTGAGTGAAATCGTCAATCGCCATTTTGTTTTGTTCTTACGATATCTTTTTAATGGAGAGGCAGTAGAGATGCTTTACGATATGTTTTAATAGTAATCGAATCAGTAAGACAAAAATGTTTTACGATAAATCAATTATAGGTATGGAACATTGAAACTGGTGAACGTCTTTGTACACTTCGAAATCACGGCGATGGTGTAACATGTTTGCAGTTTAATGATTATATGATTGTTTCGGGCTCCTATGATCGTTCTGTTAAATTATGGAATTTTCGTCAATGCTGAATAGTTGTCAACTTCTTGATTAACAAAATTATTTATTCATTGTTAATAATTTATTTTCTTTCCGAACCGGTGTGTGTTTTGTGTATATTTATGTGTCAATCGCCAATGCTGATATTGCATCTTCGATGAGTAACAGTGGTTATGTTAAAACAGTTCATTTTCTTTTGTCTATTGAAAAAAAAGTGACAAGAGAAACAAAATAACAACTTTGGTTTTCATTTTCTTTCAGCAATAAATACCCAAAACTGATCAGAAAAATCAGATGATTATTTATTTATTAATTATTTTCTTATCTAGATTAGTCTTTTTACGAACGAGTTATTATTTATTTGTGTATGTTTTATTTAACTGAAACCACTTTAAATTCATATACTCGTTATAAAGAATAATACTTTAATCATTCATATCTTTTTTTCTTTCGTGTACGATTTTGAACATCTTTTCTTTTCGATGTTTAACGCATATTTTTGTCTGTTTTTTTTTTGTACTACTCTATTTTTTCTTTGTTACTTATTTCATAAAACTATTTTTCATCCGGTCAGAAATCTGAACGACGAGTTAAAATACTGTTTTTTTTTAATATTATCTAAATTAAACAAGAGTACGTCTTTTTGCTTCTTTTTTAAGCATGTGTCGTAGAAGTTTGTTAATAAAATAAAAGATACATCACACACACAGAGAGTTTAGTAAAAAACAAAATCTTTTCATATTCTATCTGTATTTTATTCTATTGTTAATGATTCACATTTCCATGCTGGTATAGTTTGTCTTCTAGATTGTTTCGTTTTTGTTTCTGTTATATTATGCGTGAATATAAATTGGTAGTTTTGGGTAGTGGTGGTGTTGGCAAGAGTGCTCTGGTAAGTATCAGATGATTTTAATCAGTGTACTGTTCACTTGTTTTACTACTATCTATTTTAGACTGTTCAATTTGTACAAGGAATATTCGTTGAAAAATATGGTAGAATATTTTATTTAATTCATTACAGAAAAAAAATAAATAACTCATATGTTTATTTTTATTTCAGATCCGACAATCGAAGATAGTTATCGAAAACAAGTTGAAGTTGACGGAATACAGTCAATGTTAGAAATTCTTGACACAGCTGGAACAGTAGGATTTATACATTGAAATTCTGAAAAACATACATTTATTTTTCATTTATTTTTCTTAGGAACAATTCACAGCTATGCGTGATTTATACATGAAAAATGGTCAAGGTTTTGTATTAGTCTATTCAATAACAGCACAATCAACCTATAATGATTTAGTTGATTTAAGAGATACGATTTTGAAAGTGAAAGATACAACGGATGTAGGTTAAATTTATTATTAATTCTTTTAACTTTTATTAAGATTACTATTTATTTTACTCTATTTGAAGGTTCCAATGGTCTTAGTAGGCAACAAATGTGATTTAGAAGATGAACGTGTGGTTGGAAAAGAAGTAGGACAAACATTAGCACGTAATTGGTGTAGTACATTTCTTGAAACATCAGCCAAACTAAAAGTTAATGTAAACGAGGTGAGTAAACATATAAAACAACTTTGTAAAAGTGTTTGTTTTCAGAAGAAAAAGACTCCAGTGGAATTGTTAGATCTGATAAGTAAAGCTCAATGTTATTTAGATTTTTTTTGATCTCGTTCGACAAATAAACAAACGAACACCTGTAAATAAAGATAAAAACAAAAAACGTAATGTACCACAATCAAATACAATTTCATCCTCTAATGTTAATAATGGACAACCCACTGATGGTAACAATACAAATGGTTGCTGTGTATTATTATAAAACAACAACAAAAAAAAGAACGAATTGATAATAAATATCAGAGCACTTTTTTTTCAAATGATATATGTAAATGAATGATTTTCGAGGTGTTTTTTCGTTTTTTTTTCTTTTTCCGGTCTTTATTTTATTTTTTTGTTTCTACTGTATTTTGACATCTGGCTTTGGAAGAATTTATTCTAGTCAAATTCTTATGAAAAAGAGGTGTTGTTTTTGTTTTTTTGCCTGATTAATCTTATCTATTTAGATATTTTTCGATTTGGTACGTCAAATTAATCGCGGCGAACAAGTACACGAGAAAGAACGTCATCATCATCATAGTAAAAGTAAAAACGATGTATCAAATTCACACATGAATACTTCTTCAGTTACAGCAGAAAGCACTAATGTAGGAAAAAAGAGTAAAAAATCAAATCAGCGTGATAAATCTGGATGTATGCTGCTGTAAACAATTTCATTTTCATATCAGTATTAAAACATTTGACATTCAATATTTGAAATTGATTTATCGTTTTTATTCAACTATGTTTGTCTTGAGGGTGAGAGAAATTTCAGTTTAACTAATTTTTGCTTGCTATTGCTGGCTAAATTGGTTCACTTAATCATAAAATCTAGTTCTATTAATTAGTTTTGGGACATACATTCATTATTTTTTTTCTCTTAATTTAACTTGAGTAAAAAAAAAAAAATCCTAGATTTTTTGCTAAGTTACTCATATCATAAATTATTATTAACCGTATGATTTAGTTTTTGCTACAATAACTAATTCACTTGAGGCTTCATGATTTTGTTTGCTGAAACAATATGATTAGTTTAAAAAAAAATAATATGAACATTTATATTTTAGGTTAATCGAACTTTGTATTGTAATCATTTGTTTTTTTTTGTCTTTGTCTATCTCTTAAACTACTATTGTGTTTTGTCCGAAATGATTTATGTGAAAGATTTATGAGTCAAGATTTTTTCTTTTTGTTTGTAAACAAATCAAACCTGCATGTGGTTCTTTTTATTCTTTATCTACTATCTATTTGATTGAGTTTTTGAGCATGAAAATAAAAAACCTGTTTATCTCTTTCTTAATTAGCATTTATTATTCATTACTATTTTGTGTTGGGTCTGGTTTTTTTTGTTTCTCGTTTAAATGAGTCAACTTTTTGAAATGAAAAAATGTATATTAAAACGAGACTTTCATATTTTTGTTGTGTTTCTTGTTTTTTTTTGAAGTGTCCTTCATATCAAGTTTTTCTTTTATCATTAAATAGTTCGAAAACTATGTTAATGCTTTTTTAAACCAACGTTACTCTTCGTTTTCTTACTCTTCAATTTTGCTCTTGTGCGTGAAAAATTCATAATCTTGTATTCGTTGTTTGTTGTTTCTTTCAAAATTCTCTTTCTCTTTTTTTCATTTGATGTGCAATAAAAAAAAAAAGAGTTTATATCAAATAGTTAGACCATGCGTGAAGATTTATGGCTATTTCATTTTCAAACCTTGTCAGGATTTTTAATAAAATTGAATGAAATTAAATTAGCTTGTGTTTTCCGAAAACTTTTCATACTACTGATGATACACCGTAAACATGAAAAAGATTCAACAAATAATGAGAGGATAATATTTAATTTTAAAAATTTCTCATACTATTTGATAGAAAGGTTAGTAACTATCTTCTCGTCAAAATACATAACACACTGAATTTTCAGTTAACGTTTCCATCTCATAATTATCATTGCAATTGAGGATTTACTTTTACTTTTTTAGCATATTCTTTCTCAAAAAGATTATATAGGTGAGATACGACTTCGCTGTTTCTTTTTATGTTTTCGTAATTGTATCATTTACTTATATGATGACTCAGTTTCGAAAACACAATACATAAATATGAATATACCTTAAACAAACTTTACGCTAATGTTGTATTACACACCTACAAATTCTAATGTTTAGTAACAGTAGAAACTTCCGTTTAGGTTTTATAGTCAGTTATTGTTTTTTTAAGTTGATTCTCCCCATACGTATGGTGGAATAACAAAACTTTTAGACAACATTATTATTATTGTCCTCACTTTATTTTGAATTCAGCACAATTGTATGGATAGATTATTAGAGGATTTAATCATTACAAGCATCCTGTTTTGCGAGTTGCAGAATAATAGAGATAGTATTTTTGATGGAAAATAAAAACATGGATGCATGAATGAAAAAAGATTTTGAAAAAGACTTGAGCTTATTATTGAACTAAAAAACTGTTTGTCTATTTTCATTTTTTTATCGACAACTTCTTTTCACAACCACATTTTCCCACTTAGTCCTTGTGTTAATGATTTTGTTACTCCTTCTAGTTCACCTGAGATGTTTGTTATTTGTTTTTGACTTTAATGATAGAAGATAAGTACAGTAATTTTGATGATTTTGTTTTATTTGATAGATATTGTTAGTCAAGTATCTTCTGTAAGAGTTGTTTGTCCATCAATTAATTACTTTTACAGTTCAACTTGTTTTTTAATAAATTTCTTTCTTGTTCATTTGCCTTCTTTAATGCAATATGTGTTTTATCAAGTTTTTTTTATCATCACATTATTGTCTGCTGTTCGTGAAAGACATAATGCAATACTGTTGCTTTTTTTAAATTACACTTTTGAGTATGACTAATAAATAATTGTTAACACTGAATGTATACCAGATAACCGACAAAAATTAATGACAAGTATTGTATTCATTTCTTATAGTGTAGCAATCACTTAATGTTTCTGAATTACTACTTTCAAACACTATGCCATGATTAATCGATCGTAAAATCATAATTACTTTTTCATTTGAACTTGAGTACAAAACGCCGAGAGTAAATAATTGTTTAGTAAAACTTTTTGCTCAACATCGGCACTTCTATGTGAGTAACCTAAGAGATTTTTTAATAACTTTAGCAACAATCGACATTTCTGTACATCATGTGAAGTAGGAATTTCATAAATATTTATCCAATAAAGAGATTGTGTATGAACGTTGATGTCTAAATGTCCATTTTTTCCTGAAATCTTAATAAAAATGCAACTTTTTTTCTAATTTTATCCTACTAGAGAGTACTAAGAGAGTACCCAAAGATTTTCAAATGGCCTCTTGAAAATTTTGATATCAATGCTTAATTTAGGTATGGTGCAATGAGATTAGGGATAGCTGTAAAATTCATTCTGAACATTCTTTTTTAAGATACAGATTTTTACAATCACCAACTATTTGTTGTCTGCTGAGCAATCCTTTACCAACTGTGACAGCGGTGTACCTTTACATAGCATGTTTAAACATATGATATTGCAAACGCTTGATAGTGATAAAGAAAGTATATAAAAGTATGGAAGACGACTCGTCTTGTCTCACTGATCATTTGCATAGTAAGAACAGATTGAGTCATTCTGATATGTGACTGGTGAACATTGTTTGTCTTGTAAACACATGCATTTACAACTTTGTCTACTTTTTTTATCATTACTTCCTTTTTTTTACTTTTTAACTCACCACTTGTCTGACTTGTAGATGCGCAAAAACATGTTTTTGATAATGAAAATCATTGACATAAAAAAGTAGAAAAATTTTAGTAGCATGCTATTCCAGTAAAATGTTTGTCTGAAAAATAAACTGCGTCTTGAAATGACAAATCTATGACAGATTTGAACTAGTATAATTGAAAAAAAAGGATATGTCAGTTCCTTTTCATTCTACTATATACATAGAAAAAAAGATATTATTTAAAATTAAAGAACTGAAGTTCTTTGAAGTGAAAAGAATTATAAGTGTAACCATATGGCTGCGCTAGCTACTGGTTGGATGTGACTGAACAATTCATTGTAAGACTTTACGTCTCATGTGTAATTAATCTCCTGCTTTGGGATCCACAGTTCGTCTTTATACATTATTCATTAATAACGTTCAGAAATGATGAAGAACTTTGCTCGCGTTTTTTCAAAGATACAATAAAGTTAAACAACATATCAAATTTCAATCGACTTTTATCTAGAATCATTAAATGATAGAGTTATGTACAAAACGAAGTTATCCATCTAGACCACTTAAAAAGAAATGCACTGAACAGTAGACTCCTGCGGGACGGCCCCAAATCCAGTCCCAGCTGTCCCGTCTCGTGGGACGGACGGAGTCGGAACAAAAAGAAATTTAGGGATTGGGACTCATGGGCTTGGGACAAATTATATTTTTCTGGGTTCGAGCTTACGGACTCGAGACAAAAGGAAAAAATCATGTTCCTTATCCAAATCTAGCAGATGTATTATTTATCGGTTTAAATATACGGGGTAAACGATACGGCGAAACCCATGGTTCTCTTTTCGGGACAAAATAATTTTTTCGTGGGGTCGGATTAAATAAAAATTTTACGGGCTTGAGCAACAAAAAGTTTGCTCCATAGGAGTCTACTGAACAGATCGAATAGAAGGTTGTTTCATCATGTCTACTGAATGTCCTTGGTGAATAATCCATAAAGACAAAAAGATGACTATCCGTCCAGCGGCGAGTAGTTAATTTTCTGTGATGCGTGAAGTTACCAGACGATTTTTTCAAAAGACGAGAAGGCTGCGAGGAATTGTCTGAGACAAATAGTCTCTCAATGAATTGTCCTAGTACCCCAATTAGAAAATTAACTCTATATACGTTCATGCTAAACTTTCGGATGACATCATGAGAAAAATGACTACTGCTAGTTAAAGACTCACTAAATATTTTTATGTCTTAGAGTAAAAGGCAGATTAGTAGTGAATTCAGTACATCAGAAAATCGAGCACAACAATTTTTTCTAATAAAATTCAATTGGATCGCGTGAAACACGTATTAAACTGTCATCATAAAGTTACTTAAATCACGAACTAATGATATTTTTTAAACTAAAAAGGCATAGTTTGGATATAAAAAACATTTCTTGCGTTTTACTCATCTGTTTGTTATATGTGTTACAAAAATGCTTCCACGCAGTTTTGTTCGTTTTATATACAGCTTCGAGATGGGCGGATGTGTCTATGTTTACTGTAACTGATCTCCGATTTGAGATATCACTGTTTTTATTTAATAAAATATGTTTATTGGAGTTTGCGGTTCCGTCAAACGTGTTTTCACGCACTGAATTTTGTTACCTCATCTATCTCATGGCCATAATAGAGATTCTCGTTCTAATAGTGTAAGTTTCCGTTCATAAGACCAAAAATTGTATAGATTCTAGCTATTAAATTATACAAGAACAAATGGAAAAATTGTATCAGAGAAGAAGCTTTAACTATTGCTTTGTTTAACTATTAAATAATATCATAAAGGATCGAGTGGAGTCGCTATCATATTTAATCTGTTGGTGCTACTGTTAATATCAACAATACGAAATGCTTCGAGAAATTCGTTAAAGTCTATAATACCATTTTTATCCAAATCAATACTCGTTGCTAAATCAATTATTTGTTTATCATTGAATAATGAACCCTTATGACGACCGAGAAATGTACACACATCTTTGAATTCTTCTAGTGATATAAAACCTACAGTAAAATTAAATCAGTCAAAATATATATTATAAATTCATCTGTCGCGTGTACCTGAGTTATCTTTGTCTATTGCTCTAAATACGGTTTCTAATAATTCTTTGTTACGATAAATTGTTTGACATACAGTGGGACTGCTCTGTGAAAAAAATATACTTTCTCAAACTACGTGTAAAAAATATTTTTCTGGTAATCTGTGAGACATACCTGAGGTTTAGTTACGTTTAATAAACACTGTAATTCATATGACTTGAATGTTGATTCATAGATAATTTTTGTATCATCTTCTTCAACCAAACGAGATCGAAGTGTTCTCCATGGTAATCTCAGACTTAAAACATTTGTCACAATGTCACACCACTCGTTCAAAGATATTTTGCCTTAAGAAAGAGAACCGTAAGAAATGAATACTGTACTCTTTAGCAGGGACTATTGTACCTGTTCCATTAGGATCATGTTGTAGAAATTTTTTCATTAATAATCCTTCATTAGCATGAAATTTTTCTATTAAATTGCGAAGTGCATGTTCCTCAACACGAGACACTCTAGTAATAGCAGAAGAATATTCATATGAGTAACATTTTCTATTTAAATATATTCGAGAAAATTGATGATAAATAATTCATGTTTTTCAAACCGATAACTAACAGCAGTTAACTGTGACTTTGCTTTAATGTGGTTCAACTCTATCTATTCTAATTGGGGATCATACTATCTTCTTTTAGTTATTTTTGTTGATATGATGATTAGAAAGCCATTTACGATCAACATTAACTTAATCTTTGTGCTTCTTCAATCAATACTTAGTAAACTGTATTAATATATGTGTGGTCTTTTTAACAGTTTGTTTTTCCTGATTTTCTAACTTAAATCGTGTTTACAAAACGTCAATAGAAAAGAATCCTTTAAAGCTGACTGTAAACTACACTGATGATGTGAGTAGTTTTCAAAATCCCTTAGAAACATTTGATATTGTCACAAAAAGTATGGATTGTAGGAGTAACTACCTTTGGGGCTGTTCAGCTATCTGGTGTGTTCAATGTTGACACTTTTTATGAATAAATCTATATTTCCGACAGAGGAAAGGAGGTTTAAATGGACTGAAAATAATAATTCAATAGGGAACATAAATTCAGTCAATGCAGCGATTTTTTCATTGTTAGTTTGGCGTCAGTCTAAAGTGCTTGATAATTGTGTATATGAACGTGGCTAAACTTATATCAAAAGAAGCGTCCCCTGACTTGCAGCTTTTGCTCAAAATCATTTTAACATACTCTGCCTGAGAGACTTAAAAAAATAAAATAGGAAAAATTAAAGAACTTTTTCCGATTTAATACTCATCTACACACTAAAAAATAATGTGTCGCATGTATCACAAAATCCGACATAATCATCTGCGATACCTGGAGCCATTTGCGACACATCTTCATGCGATGCATTCCGCTGAGTATTTCTTCCATAGAGAAAACAGTGAAAATTAAGTATTTTTTATCTCTTGTTTGATTTTAAGAATATTTTTGGTTCGCTTTGGGTGCATTAGGTAATGTCAACGAGCTCAATCCACCCGTAATATTTACAGGCCTTCAAAACATTTAGTTTCCGAGATCTGGGATTAATAGCTTAGTCAATGCCTGGGATTGGTTCTTTTTCATCCGAGAAAAAATACTTAACGTAGAAAAATGATTAAAAGGACTCCGAGAGCGATCTTTATCCACGAATAACATCAATTCGAAATTGAAAGAACTTGAAAAGTCCGAAAATTTTCTTATATTTTACGTATTAGCACCACCTATAGCTCATCAAAATTAAAGAGAAGCCGAGAAATATCCAAATGAAGACTGTTGAGAATAGTAAAACATAAAATTTAGCAACCTTTTGAACAGAATTGATCCTGAAATGACTTCAAGAACTGTGTCTAAAAGTTCTTAGTAACGACATAAACATGCGACACATCATCTTTTACTGTGTAAAGTACTGCAGACATGTATCTTGTGCATTCTTCTGCCCAAGATTACAGTAATCCGTTTTAAAATTTAGTTATGTTCCTTTCATTGATAGATATTGATGTAATGTTAATAGTCTAACATAATAATTCTAAATTAATCTATGCTAACCTTTCCCACATTGTCATGGGTTTCATACGCGTTTTTGTCACCATAAATTGTATAATAATTGGTGGAATATTTGGAATTATTTTTACATAGGCTCCTTTATTCGATCCACTTGAATAGTAATTTGACGCGGAAAAAATTGTCAATACTTTATCATTGTGACAATAGTCGAAACCTTCTCGCTTGCATTCATGTGATCGTATTATAAGACTCCATTTATGCTTTTTCATAATCATCTCTGTAATGTCTTGTCCAAAATAGCATCCACCTCCTCTATAAAGGTTTGGTTCACAACCATTTTTCGCATGCGGATCACTCCATAAAATATCTAACACCTATAAAAATAGAACATTTTATATCAACAACAAGAACTCATTAATTTATATCACTTGTCGCCATTCGAGTAAAATTTCTTTTGATATACCGTCGATATGATACTCATCTTCATAAGGAACAATAAAACTCGGACTTAAAACAGACACATACTTTAAAAAAAACAATATAATTTAGTTTAAATATCGAATAATATTGGATTAATTAAAATCTATACCTTATGACGTTTAATTTTTTTGATTATATTTAAATCTGTTATATCTGAAATACCACCATGTGTAACAAATATCTTTTCATCAATAACACTTGCTAATGGTAACCAACTGAACACATTTTCAAATAGACGCAAAATTCGTGTAGCTTGTGACTTGTATTTACTAATTACTTCTTTCATAAATCCATACCTATAAAATATTAACTATTTAATACTTTTTTTATACTAGTAATGATGTATAATTTACCTCAAATTCATTACATGATCTTCATGATTTCCTCGATTAATAAACACTCCATTTGGATAAAGAAGTAACGATACACATATTAATATAAACACTTCAATACTATAAGAACCTCTATCAACAATGTCACCATTGTAAATATATGGATTATCATTAGATGGTATACCATTCTAAATTCAGTATAATCTAAATCTTTTCTATTTAAACTTTTTATTTTTTATTTTTTTACTTTGTGAAAAATAACCATTAAATCACTAAGATTTCCATGAAGATCACCGACAACAGTTACAACATTTGCTCTCGATGTTGATACAATATTAATATTTGGTAATTGTTTTAATAACTTTCGAACTTCATGTAAAATTAATAGAACATAATGAGCATGTAATATTTCTCCTTTTTGAAATGAATCAATTAAAGTTTCAAATTGACTTTTATCAAGTGGTAGAAGAATATGCGGACCCTTGCTTGATAAATCAATAGATACCATATGTGGTGATGTAAATGCTTCAAGTTCTTCATCTTCTGCTTTTAAAAATTTAATAAAAAATAACATATACACCGTAATTTTGAATTCATTTCCAGTTTATAGAAAATCGATCGAAAAATTGTCAGGAATTTTCTAGTTTATAGAAATTTCTCGACGAATTTCCAGCTTTCTAGGAAATGTTTATTTTCTACTTTATAGAAAATCGACTTGAATTTTCATAAATTCGATTTTCTATAAAGGTGGAGAATCGCGGAGGATTTTCTATAAATAATTTCCAAGAATCTAGAAATTCGATTTTGATTTCGCCGGGAATTTTCTAGAAAGTGGAAATTCATCCCGGGAATTTCTAGACAAAATACTTATTCATCTTTTTGTTTGCAATCAGTGTAGATAACAGCAGTAAAGACACTCATATTACACTTAAATCAACTTTGACAGTTTCTAATTTAGATCACAATTCTGCCTATACCAGCAAGAATTTTGATTTAGGCAGAGTCAGTGGTGGCGCGAAGCTTCGGTAGGAAGGTCTCAAAATCGGAGACGTACACCAGAAATTTCTGAAAAGCATGAGCGGGATCAACCCCAATACAACCTGGTCGCGCCGCCACTCGGTGCAGACCCGCCAAGGAATTTCCAGTTTATAGAAAATCAAAACAGAATTTCTACTTTCTTGGGAATTATTTATGAAAATTCAACGACGATTTTCTAGATTGTTAGAAATTTGGTTTTCTATAAACTGGAAAATCCTCGAAGAATTCCTATAGATACTCTTTGAAATTCGCCAAGCATGTTCCATAAATAATTTCCAATCTTACAGTGTAGTGTACACAACGTGAGATATATATTTGAAAAAAAAAAGAAGTTATTTCTTTACAATACCTGCTACACTGGCTGTTCGTTGAAGAGCACGAGCTACAAGCAGTGTATCACGGGGATCTTTCGATATGGTAGCTTGCATCAAATCAAGAAAAAAATTATATAACTAAAAGAATAACATTGAACAAAATAAAAATTGATGGTAAAAATCTACAAATGGAATATATGTTTTTTACTTTTTACCTTTACTTGATTTTGTTCTCCGGCATATTCTATGTTTTGATATATTTTCCATGCAGTTCTCTGTCGCATTTCTAGTAGTGCCCTTTTTCGTCGATACCATTTTTGTATTAGTATCACTGCTGCCAGAGCTAATTTGATTAAAAAAAAGAAAAAAAGAAGAAGAAAGATGATATATATATATATATTGGTTGATATTTTATAGATGATAATCGATAAGAAAACAAGATCTTGGTAGATCGGTCCCTGTCTCTCGAATTCAAATAGTAGTTTAGTTTAAAAGTGATTGATGAAACTGTGGTGAGCAGGATTTTAATAAAGAATAGTAGTTTTCCTTTAGCACAATAGAAACTCAAAACAACATCTATATAGCAGTGTAGTATGTCATTGTGTTATGAACTATACCAGCTTCTGTTTGATGCTTCTCAGTCTACCTTCATTTAATTATCTATTGTGTGTGTATTAGTCATAAGATAAAGAGAGTCTTAAAAATAACGAAAAAATCGACTGTTTCCAAAATATCTCAATAACTACAGATCAGTTAAATTTTTGTCTGCTGAAAGGGCACATCTACACAACATATTGAACATAAAGTATGAAGGAATCAGATTGATTAGATGAACCGTTGATAAAGAAGTGTGGATTCCAAAATTTACCTTGGTGGGTTTTTCAAAGGTCAGAAATACTAAAAGTTTAACCTGGCTCGAGCTATAGCTGCGAGACAGGGTAAAAAAACTTACTAACGTCTGACTTTTTTTTATTTGTCGGATGTCTTGGCGGTTGTGGAATGTTGTATGGTGCAATTGAATGTGAACAACCCATTTTACAGCAATAGTCAAAAAAACAACGACAACTATTAGTCATATTTATTGTTCATTGAACTATAGCAATATAGGAACAATTTTAAAAAGTTACTAAAATAATTTGATATAATCATAATTTTATACCACATCAGTTTCATCAAAGTACCAGTGTCACATTTCTCCGTAGCAAAGGGAATGTTTTTTTTTTTTGTTTGGAACTGTAAAAGACAAGAAAGAAGCTATATCTGTCTGAAAATTCAAAAATAAAAAGGAAAAAGAGATTTATTTTATCTAAACGTACAAACTTATTTTTTTTTATCTAAAATAAATGGCATAATCTTCTTTTGTTTATGCACTTGTATTTTCTTTCCTTTTTTTTATACTATCTCACGTAGATAAGATTTTAGATAAAAAAATAATTTTTTTCTTCTTCCGCTTCTTCCTCGATGAAAATTATCATTTTTTATAATGTCTTTTTCCGTTTTCATTGAAAAAGAAAATCCCAAGAAAAATATATTTTGTCATCTCTCATTTTGGAAACGTGCAAAATCCTGTTTAATTAAAGTAATACAAAAATTGTAATATAATATTGAATATTAACTATATTTAGTCGTTGTAGATTTTTGACGGTTGATAACATCTCGAAAAATGAGAAGATAATGATTTAGTATTATATCATGGGAAATAAATTATCGAAAATGAATTTCTTGTAGATGTGATTAGATATGTGCTCTTTTTTTATTCTTTTATATAACGCAACAGAAAACATGACACACAACCTATTCTACTTTGTGGTTGAATAAAACAAGAATTAAAATTTTGTTATTGAACTATCTAAGGGTATAGTTTAGTATTTCTTTTCTTTTTATTCTTTTTGAAGAAAAGGTCGAATACAGGCATCTGATATTTCCTACGATTTTGCTCAACGTGAAAATGTTTGTTTAGAAAAACAACGATTGTTCTGTTATTTCAGAAGAAAAATTGTTCAGAAAGAAATTGAAAACAAAAAACTAATCGTTGAATGAAATCAGATTTAATAAAACATTTTACAATCTCGTCAGCATTTTATTTTTAAAGGTTTTTTAAACTCAGCCTATCTTCTCATATGAAAACCATGTAGCTGACGTCAACTTTGGTTGACGTAACAGGAACCCACACATACCTACTAAGATCTCGCTTCGGTTTGTTTAGCATTTTACCAGAATTCTATCAAACCTACACCTTTCGAGTACATTTAATACATCTCAGATCGTGCTAGGAATACTCTAAAAGTAATCTGTCTATCCGTCTTACTCTTCGGTCAGTCTAACTTTTTGTCTTCTGTCCTATTCAAAGGCAGGCAAATCTATCAGTCTTATTTCTAAAACCGAAGAAAAAGGTTTTGTTCTTGCCATTTATAATACGAAAAATTTTCTCTAATAAAATAACGATATCAGCTAGACTGACAGTACTGGCCGATCCTTATGATCCTGTCTTAAAATTTGAATTATTATGGAAAATAAAACAAATAAATTTATTGAATCTTAAAACAAGACCCATAAATCGATTGACGATAAGACCCGTCAAAAGGTCTTATTTTTAAGACTTTATGGAGCTAATCGTCGAGCAACATATGGAGGGGTCTCACTTTAAGATGTATTTTTTTATAAAATCAAGACATAAATGTTAAAGCCTAGTAAGAAAGATATAGAAAATGTGTAGGATTTTCTTTAAGATACAAAATTCCGTTTTAATTTATACATTCGTCGTTTTTTTAATATGATTTTAGTCTACACAGTGGGCATCCAAGCGGACATTAGGCGAAAAAGTCGATTCTCTTATTTACCAAATATAAATACTGCAAAAAATAGCCCTTCCAATTCTCTATCGAATGGTGTATAAATGTCTATTTTGATGTCC
>CAJNOQ010000433.1:0-51009 GCA_905250885.1 Didymodactylos carnosus | reverse complement strand
ACCATTGTGGTATTCGGAATCAGCACATTCGATTACCTATTGTCAACTGAGTTAAAGCTCAAAAGCGAGGAGGCAGTTGGTGGCCTTCCCTCATGAGTCTAGTTCGTTTCTCACTTTTAGTGTCAAAGCAATAACATTTTTTAAAAGGACGGTCTCGATAGCTAGAAATGAGGTGTTCGCTGAAAACCTTAAGAACAAGGTTACGAAAGTTGTCAAATTTTGTTGATGTACACAATATTTGAGTATATCTGAGTATACAATAATGATCGAATATATCTGGAAGTGCAATTGACAACTATCATCAAAAGTTTCTTGCTACTGAAGAGTGTGAACTAGCAATAAAATGAAATATTATTATTATAAGAAAGAGACAGAATAACATTCTTAGTAAGCATAGGATTATTATTATCAACAACATTATTTCAAGTCAAAAAAAAAATGACAAGGCAAATGATAAATTTGATTTTGCTTGTTGCATATTTACTAATTGCAAATTCATTAGTTATTAATGGTGATAGTTGTTATTGGCTTGGTTGTCATGCCCATTCGGCTGACTCTTGGTGTCCACCAGGTTAGTTTTTGTTTTCATTCAAAAGACAATACTTCTCCATTATTAAATGATACTTTGTTTGTTTAAGGTACATATACAAAAGATTGGGGCAAATGTATGGGTAAGTAAACAAGTATTATATATGCTCAATTGTTATGGTTGCTATACTGTCGCATGAAATGTGCAAAATTATTTTCACAAAAAACGTTGAACGGTTTTGATCGAATCGTTAAAAATGTTGTATAAAAGCGTTTCTTTTTGCATTTTATCGACTACGATGGTCATAGTATGCGATCAAGAGGTCTACGAGATAATTCTGTTTGTTCCGAGCTCACTGTGGGATCTGGACTACAGGATTTCAGGACAAGCAATAAATCCAGTGGATCTGAAATGCAGGATTTCGAGACAGGAAAAGTTTGTTCCACAGATTTCTAGCACAAACACAATTTTTATTTCGAAATAATGTCGATTGTGGAAGAACAAAAGATTTTAACTGATCAAGAATTAATGTCTATGAGTATGAAAATGTACATGGTAAAAATTTTGTTTAGAAATCATTCTTCTGATGAGCTTAGTTTTAAGACGAACACTATCGTGCAAGTTGAAAGATGTTGTAATATGGTTCTCGACTAGCTGAAGATGAAAGAAGATACAGATTTCTTTTGCACAATAAAAGCAAATTTAATGAATTTTTGCCAGAAAAAATTTCATTTTCGATTATTGGCTTCTACTATCTCAAAAATTCAATTTCCACTAAAAAGAGCCATTAAAATCTTCTCTTTGTCATAATATTTATTTCTATTGAAATAAACTTTTTGAAGGTTTTATTTTCTTATTCTTTCGTCAGGATCATCAAAAATAAGAGAACTATTTTTATAATCAATAATTATCATCTGTTAAAACGAAAAATCTTTTCATAAATTAACTTTTGTCTGCAACGTTAAAAAGTTGTTTACTCTCTCTTATAATTCAAAGAAAAAGAAGTATTCGTATAACACAGATCGAGTAGTGGACAATATGAACGATGGTTGATTGATTATAGTAGAGAATAGACGTTTTTCTAAAAGTTTTAGTTTTATCGGTGAAGTTGACTTTTTTAAATTTGTTTTTTTAATCTAAATATGTCTCTGTCAAGAACAATGCTGCAGCTTTAGATATTTCTTATTTTCAGGTGGTTTTGGTAAACAAGAATATTGTTGTAAAAAGAACTATAATAAACGAACCATGAATGCTTATGTATGTTATTAGAAACAAAAACTTAATTATTTATGCCATATTTTTATTATCATTTTGTTTCAAAAAATTTTAGGAATTTGAACAACAACCCGATGATGACGATGATAGTGAACAACTGTTTGACAGTGAATAGTAAGCAGACGGATTAGTCTGCCTATATTTCACAAACGAATTTAAGAAACAAGATTACTTATAACTACATCCTCTACTTTTTTCTTTACATTTATTTTTATTCAATTAAAAATTTTATTTTTTTCACAAATAAGAACTTGATCTAAATATAGTTTATTTGATTCAACAAAGCGGTTGGGCCCATTACATGTTGAGAAAACTTTTATTTATGTTTTTAAAATTTGTACTTTCTTTTCTTCTTTTCAATACATATAAATTAGTAAGCAAACATTTTAATAAACGATGTATCTGATCTTCACATCGAGTTGTGTGCAAATCATACACACACACACACACACATCCATCTCAATCAAAGTTCCTCTCGAGCACGAGTTGCAGAACTTCTGTCTATTTTTGGTTTTAAGAAAAGATTTTTATTATTTTCGTGCTACTCTATAGGAAAAAGGGTGTTGCGCGAAAGCTGAAAATGGGTTTTAACTTTGATGCCACAGAAAACATCCTCTTTCGAGGAATTCCTTGATTGCTTTTACTCTTCTTTTCTTTTTAAATATACTCGAGGAATGAGAGGGAAAATAGTAAAGCGAAAGTAGTGGTAATAGTATCGCGTCTAGATGGCTTATTTAGCGGAGCCATTTGTCTCATTAATTAACTGAGCCATAATCACTAACTCTGCTACCGTAAAAGTGATTCCGACGCTTTTTTCTGCTAATAGCTCGCCCTTATATCTTTCGAACAAAGCTTTCACTTGTCTTGTTTTGTGAAGAAAAGTGTGCTTAACAAAATGAAGTGTATCGAAGCTGTACAATTGTTGATTACGAAATAATCGTGACAGACAATATTCAGCACTAATTTTAAATCTTTTTTAAAACAGAGTATTCTTCAATATAGTCAACGATTGTACAAAGCTTCGATACACTTCATTTTGTTAAGCACACTTTTCTTCACAGAACCAGACAAGTGAGAGCTCATTTTGTTCGAAAGATATAAGGGCGAGCTATTGGCGGAAAAAAGCGTCGGAATCACTTTTACGGTAGCAGAGTTAGTGATTATGGCCATACTATATATATTTTCTTTTCATTTTCGTCTGATAACAATATTTCACTTCTATATTTAACAGAGACTTTCTGAGCTCATTGAGAATAAAACAAGAGGCCCTTAGGACCCTTTTGTTCGTGAAGCGCGAAGGAATAGACAAATCGAACTTTATATTGAGGAAAGACACAGTCTGAGGAAGATAAAGATCAAAACAGACACCCCCTTAAGTGTTTGTCTGTACTCTAATGAACGTATTTATTTATATACTAATCTATTTGAAGTATGGATCATGGATGGTTAGCGTTTGATTATAAATGGATGTACAACTAGGAAATTTTTTAACTATTCAAGATCCAAAAGATCTAAGCAAAATTCCAATTCTATGGGCGAATTTCACACTAATAACTTCTATCCCGAGTATTCTGACTAATATTCTTTTTAAAATGCTTTTAGATAAAAATGAATTCCTCTGATACATAAAAAAGCCCTAAATGTTGGTTAGATATTAAATACAAAGATTTCTAAACGTGTTGCATATAAGATTGAGTTTTGTACGATAAAAATGCTTCTTAACCACTGTTAACTAACTAACCATTTCAGAATAATTGAATGTCCTTGCGTACCTGAAATTATCCTTATTGCACAGGAATGTTCGTCCAATCAAAACATTATGTGAAAACCAGTAGCATAGTCAAACAGAGTCACAAAAAGACATATATTTGATCTGGAACATTAAAATAAAAATGTTTCATGCACGCCAATCTCATTAGAATTTATTTTCGAATTTCATTTAATTATTTAACACAAGAATTAAAAAAAAGGACGATAATAAACACCAAAAATATGCTTGACTAGTAAATGTAGTTTCACAGAAAAAATAATAGGAATAGGAAGATGTCTGTTCAATATGTACATGTGTCAAGTAAAATACTAGAAAAAGACACACAATATTATACCGATAAAAATAGAAAAATCGAACTTGTAATAAGCAATTTACATAAACACATATCTCGCACTACGCTCACAACTCATTCTCTTCATCTTCCTCTTGAGATGGTACTTTTGGCCATTGATATTTTGCATCCGTGGCTAATTCTCCACCGTGTGCTGGTGCTGTTGTTGTCGCATATTTATGTTTTAATTGTTCACGAATAATAGCTGCTTTAATTAATTTTTTCCAATTACTATAAATTCGTTCATCTCTTTTCTTTATTTCTTTTTCAATTTGTTTTTGTTCATATTCTTCTAGAGCTTCATGTACTCTATGTTCAAATTCACGACAGATCACTACACCTTCTTTTCTTGGTATTGACATGCCATGATGTGCATCAAAACCTGTTATTGCTTCACCATAATCAATTCCTAACTTTCCACAAATACGTTTTATATTGGGTAAATCAATATGTACACAACCGGTCGGTATCATTTCAGGTTTAAACAAATCAACATTACCATATTCATTTTTTGGAACAATACCATCTGAAAGTAAATAAGAGATTGACTAGTAACAGAGAACTCAAATTCAACGTTTTCTTGATATTTAAGGCTTACACTCGAGTAATTACTCCCATCGATAAATAGAAAAAACTGTCTCTCAATTTTTCACCGTACAAAATAAGTAAACAAGCCACTAATGAAGAAAATCAATCAGATCTTTTGTCATGAAATTAGCGTCACTTACCATGTGCTACTGGGGGAATAAATGTTGTTGTTTGCCACAAACCAAATAATTGTAACTCTGGACGTTCCGTTCTACCGGCTTTTTTGGCACTCTAAAAATTCATAAATTTCATAACGTAGGAAAAACATGATAATTATTGTTCTTACATTTGTAATACGTCCTAGAACAATTTTATATGGTTCTTCATTATCCATTACCATTCTTGCTTCTTTTAACCACGTTTGTTTTGAACATAATGTCACAACTTTATCTCGTGGATAAATCGGTTCTCTATCTTTACCCAGATAACCGACTGGTGGTGTTTCATTTGGATAAACAGATTCAAATTTTAATAAATGACTTTGTAAAATATACAATGGATGACCTTTGAGACTAGCCTTTGATGCTGGGATTGGTTTACGGAGCAACTGATCTGGAAAAACAAAACAGAGAAAAATAATTAATTACTGAATATTTTTTAAGAAAAATTTAACTATCGAGTACAGCGGTATAAATGCAAGAAAAATGAGACCAAAAACCCATCATTTATACATACTCTCAATACTTTGATCTTCCATCTTTGCCATTTTTCCTTTTTTTTTATCTTTTGGTGCAAATCGTTTGCCTAGTTTTGCCCACCATTTTGGATCAATAGACTTATGTTGAATATGTTGTTTTCGATACTTATCTATCCAGGAATCTGAATATCGTTGTGTTACTTCTTTGAAATAAAAATGATTCATATCAAATGAAAATGCATAAATAATAGGAAAATCAACTTCTTTTTCTAGTTGTTCACTTAAATTAATTTGATTTGTATTCAAATCAACTGTTACATAACCATATTCAATATTTGTTTCTAAACAAGAAAAAAAGATGTTACATATCTCAAATTAAACAACATGACACACATTAGCTTACCTAAATAGACTTCACACCAATAATACAACGATCGTTTATTTTCTCTTGATGCTGCTTTTGTTGCTTTCGAAGAACGATCGGGTGATATGGCCTGATTATTTTTTTCTATGGTTAAAGTCGATCGAACACGTTTTAAATCATGTGAATGATCAGCTGAATGTAAACGACTTGTATCAGTAGTACATGATGTTGATAACTTTTTCTTCATGGTTAATTTGGATTTACTATTTATTGGCTTTCGTTTAATGAAATCATTAGCTTCTTCATCTTCACTTTCTGTCAGTCTTTCACTTGGAACATCTGTAGATACAAGTGAAACAACACTTTGAATATCTGAATCTTGATCACGTTCTTCAGCGTATGTTGTTTTTTTGATACATGAACGACGTCCACCGCGCTAGAAACCAAAGGAAACAGCAATTCAATAATCTTTAAGAAACGACAGAGAATGAGTATCAAAGAACAGAAGCAAGTTGTAGTTTCTTACTTAATATGTTGCTTTCTGAAAAACTTACACTGTTTGACTTCTACTTTAGCTGCTGACTACTATTCACAGAATAATAGCAAGAACAAGTTGATAAAGGATTTTATTTGTCTATCTTAGAAAAATGAACTTTATCGTCCGAAATAATATCTGCCTGCACTCTATTTAGTTCAACGAGAAACTTTTACAGATGACAACTGGTGAACATATTCTGCTGTAAAATTCACAACACAATTGTTACACTTAATTCTCCGCGATACTAAATTAGATCAAATCACTTATTCTTACTGTGGTTTTGTTACTACTAACACTATTTGTTAATTTGGTTGATAATGAGCGTTCTTTTTTGGGTGTTACATCTTCAATATCAACATCAAAATTTTGTTGTTGTTGTTTTTTGATATTCTTTACTAGACTTCCATGTGGAATATTTAACTTTTGTTGTTTATCTGGTTTCAATCGATAAACATCAGCTGTAAATGCCAGACGAACATCATAATTCAGTAATCGTGCGTAAATAATAAACAAAAATGTACGAATTGACGAGGACGGGGTAGATTTTTCTTTTAAAGATGATATTATTTGTGTAAATAAAGATTTACGATGTAATGTTATATTCTAAATAAACCGAAAATTAACGTCTCATACTTTATTCTACTTCACTTTCTTGCTTACTTCATCTCGTATTTCTTGGTCAACAGTAAATAGTTCATTGAAATACTTTAATAGACGATGTAAATCATTTGGATTTGTTTTTTTTGGTGAGTACGATAATTTTCGAACATGTTCATCATCTAACATTGAATAAAACAATGCTTTTAATATTTGTAAATTTAATAATTTTTTTATATAAAAACCATGTGCCAATAGAAATACAAGATGTAACTTATGAAAACGAAGAATTCTTGCTTTTGCTACACGATTTAAATGACGTTGTAAATATTGTTCCATTGTCATTTCTTTCTTCTTTTTTCCATTGGATATTTCATCTTCATTTAACTCAATTTCTATACCATTTTTATGTTTATCTGACAATAAATGACTACCATCATTAGGATTCAAACCATTGGCCAATAATAATTCAGCTGGAACTGGATGACTTTTAACATCTTCCCAACCACCATCAGAATCAGAATCAGAATCAGAAAAAGTTGCTTGACCTAAAGATGAAAAGCAAACAGAAAAGATTGAAGAGAAAATCAAAGAATGAATCCACTTAAGAACACAACAACGCAGATTAGTGATACAAGTTTATTCCTGAAAAACATGTGCACTAATACTGCTGTTCTTAATTACATCATACTATAGTGATCATTTTTCTCTTCAACATACCTTTCGTTGAATTGCTTTCATTCGAAATAGCCGTTCGATTTTCTGTATCCATACTTGAATCATTGTCATCTATCACTTCTACTGTTGTTACGGTAGCTGGTTTTTTTGTTGGACCTTTTTTAACCACTTTTGACTTCTGATTTGCTTCAGTTGTTAGTGTTGCTTTTGACTTTGGTTCTTTTCTAAGAGTGTTTTTTTTTTTATTCTTCTTCTCTTCGATCTTCATTTCACTATCCGTTGATGATAAACGTTCAATTTTCAATGATGATTTTCTGATACTTTCAATTTTTATTGGCGATTTTGAGAAATAAGGTGATGTTTTCTTTTTTTCCTGAGGACTATCGTCGACTTTTTCCGATCGTTTTCGTTTTGGTAATTTTGATAATGATTTTTTTGGCTCTTGAATTTCACCATTATCGCCGCCATTTTGATCAGTAGTTGTTGGTGTTAGCACTGGTTTTTTCAAACGCGTTGATTGACGTACATCAGGCATGCTGAGACGTAATCAGTACGAATCCTATAAGAAAAGATAAACTGGAATCCCTCTTTCGTAGCGGATAACAACAGATATTAATGTTCTCTGATCAGAACGACGAAAAACAGACTGCCTGTCTAAACCGAAACTTCACAGCTTTTACAACACGATCTATTTTCACTTAGTAAAGAGGTAGGATCACAGAATAAAAAACTTTTCCTGTGACCGATGCAAGAAGTAGCAACATAAGCTTTTTCTTTTAAACTGTCGGTGTCTGCCTGTTTTGTCCTAAAGAAACAAGCTTATCAATAAGACAACATATTCATAGAGAAGCATTCTGTTGCAATGCAGAAAAAAATGTTTGAACACAGAAATACACCTAACTTTGTTCTCCTTCTGCGTTTTTTTGATAGGTGTGAGATTGCGCAATACAGGTGGTATTCACAAGTGACTAGTCCTATACAAGAAGATGTATTATAATATAAGGAAAATTCTCAATAAAAAGACGACAGAAATAATTCTAACGGACTCGAACAACGGCACCAACGAATGTGAAAGTAAATTAAAACAAATTTCATTGGTTGGCACGTCGTCATGATAAACGTTTTTTAGCCAAGCCGAAAATGCATGTAGACAAGTAATAGCTGGCCGTATGAATGCGTGTAGTGTGTAGACAGGACACAAAAAAACAATGCCTGTATGTAGCGACCTCATCAGGATGTGAATATGGCTCATTCATAACTATACACTATCTCAACGTTTCTGATGATTAGTGACTCGTAGAAGCAAAGTGGACATTCACTTTAAAAATCGGGAATTCACATTGTTTTTCGGATTGAGACGACGAAAATCGAGTTTTTTTTTCTCTTCTTACATAGTGAACAATCCCGGAAAAATCCTTTTCCTGCTGAAAAAACTTTTCATAGCTCTTTTTTGTTTATTGCCTACTTTTAGGTTAGCATTTTAGTATTCCATCTGCTTGGTTAAATGAAAGCTGAGACTAAATAATTAACGGCACTAATCGATTCCAATCAAGAACATATCGGAAAACATACAAACCTACTCATTCTGGTAACGATTGGAACCGGTGTTGATTCTCATAAAAAAATGGAAGCACCGTCCCAGTCTAGGCTATTATAAGTCGACCTTTTCGTAATGAACCACTCATGTGACGAAAAAATTTGAAAATTTGTTATCAAACAAGTAGTTCTCATATTCTATCATTTGTCTCAGCAAAACAAAAAGGTGAATGTGTCTTGTGTACTTTCATCAGGAGTCGCGGAGGATTTCTGAAAGTTTTTCTGTAAATGTGACTTTTGAGGAATTTTGTAGGGAGTCTCAACGAAGGCCCTCAGGAATCCTGCCAAAACAGAAGGTCCGCAGGATTCCATTACGGAGTCGTAATGGAATTACAGAATCGTATTGTATTCACGTCAGAGAATGTGAATAAATTCATATTGACTTGTTAAGCACCGTGGATTGTTCCATTCTAGAAAAAGATCTTATTAGAAATGCCCACTAATATTTATATAACTAACATTAGTTTATCTATCTAGAGCTTTTCAATTGCTGTTGATGATGATGATGATAATGATAATGATAATGATGATGATGATGATTGTTTGTTGCATTGTGTCGAGACATTAGATCTAACTTCTTTGTTTGTTGATAAGAAAATACACATAAATCTGTTGCACGAAATAATATAGTTGAGAAGTTTATGTTAATAATAAAATAATGCGAACAATATAGAGTTAAGGCTGTCGTCGCCTGATACATAGAGCAATCGTTATCGAGGTACGCTTTATATAACATTATATTGATTTTGCGCACTTGAAGTTGTTTATATGCACATAATTCGAAGATCATTTCGACTTAGTATATCGTTAAGTAGAAGCAAACACGGACAATGACATGGTGATCCTCTTCGTATAGATATAATTATGAATATTTGTTTGTCTTCGACATCTTGTTTACTGTTATTCTCTATTAATAATCCAAATTCATTGGACGTATATGATCATTAGAACAATTAGTAGTACCATTAGGACGACACTGTTGTATGCCATTTTATTTTTCTGGCTTGATAATTCAACTCCAGAATTACTTATTTTAATATGTATTTGTAGAACTTTAAAAGCTGTATTAAATCACATATAACGAATTTTGAACGTTACCAAAACTAAGAAGTTACATAGCATATAATATCAACAAGCTTCACTGTAAAAAAGCAAAATAAAGAAATATACACTTTCACACCCTATCATCTTTGAAAAACGTTTTCTGTGACTATAAACAAGCAGAAGTATACCAAAACTAATGAGAAGATGATCAGTTACTATATCCATCAGCGGACAATCAAAATGAAGGCATTTTCGATAGCAGTTGTACGTTTAGAACAAAAAAACCCTGAGAATTTTGCTTTTAATAAACACAGAATTACTTGATTTAGTATAGTGCAAAAAAATAGCATAAGTATCTGACTTATGGAACATAAACATCCAAAAAAAATGACCTGAGTTACAACAAAAAGGAACTATTTCGTTGAGAAAGAAAAAAACAAAATTTATCCAAAAATGAAAATGAAGAACAAAATATTTAAGGCAAAAAATTGTTATTAATACACCTGATCATAGATTGGTCTCTACTTATCTGAAAATAGAGCGAAAAAATAGGAAGGACAGCACAATTGCTCACGAGAAAAGGTTGTCGATAGCATTATTGCAACTACCATTTTACCACTCTCATCTCTTTTTCTATAAGTCTTGCCTTGCTCACTTTAAGTATTATAAATCTGTTAAGAAATATGTAGCATCAATAATACATTCTTGTCGCATCTAGTCAAAATTCCTAGTACTTCAGTCTAGACTGCACCTCATGCTCTGTCTCACCAATTATGGATTCAGTTCCATTAGGTGAAAAGGGAAGAATTACTGTTACGCATCCATTTTATCAGTAGAAAAAAATATAGGGAAGAAAAACGTAATCAAGACATATCATTTTTTAATATGTACAAATTGGCTAGTTTGTGAAATTTTGGTCCCCACCCGTCCAGATAATCAAATTCCATATCATGTTCACTATCTAGATTATCTTTTAATGTTAGACTCAGCGTAGATAATGAAAAACATTTATCTTCTTCTGTGCCTTCGAAAGCATACTCTTGTAGTGAATCATAGGGTGGCTGTGATGGATCATCGTCAATGTCTTTAATGCGATTTTTAATAAAATCGCCCACGTTTATAGTCCTTTGAATGCCATCACCACCATTTATTGTATCTTTTTGTGATAATGGTTTTATTACTGGCGGTATGTCTTTACGAGTGATTTTCCTCGACACAGAAAGTGGATCGATAGCACCACTATCCGTAACAGTTTTTGACAATAATGGTTTCACTTCTGATTCAGAATTCATTCTTCCACTACGTGTTTCCGAATCATTTCGACTGGATCCACCGAGACGACCATTTGCTGTATTATTCTCATAAATGGGCTTTTTTAGCGTTGATATATCGTACGTCACTGGATCTTCATCCGGGCAACCTTCTTCATCGTAATTAATTATATTATCGCGAATTTCATCGTCCATACCTAAACGACAACGGCAAATTCATTTTTAATCTTGACATGTTCAAAATTATACACACCTAGTATATAAGCTTTCTTCGCTAGCCGTCGTTTTGTATACGCAATCAGTCCAAAAATCAAGACTAGTATAATAAATAAACAAATCATTGACACGATTAAAATGTACCAATTAAATGTTCCGCTAATGGGTAATGCGTGTTGTGTACATCGTTCACCTTGATAACTGTCAAGACATTCACATTTTATTTGATCTATATTCGCCTCATAATAGCATCTCTGTGTACCAGGGATATGACATGGATTTGTTGCATCCTGACACCAGTCATATTTCACACATGTATCATTCGATTGAAAATATTTCAGATTTGGTGGACATGAGCAAATACCATGACGCCACGTATTCACACAAAATGCCGGTTGTAAACATTGAACACCACGACACCAATTATCTAAATTATCGCATCCTTCTTTGATATTTGATTGAAATGTCCATTTCATATCCGATGAACTCGAACCATTGAGTAAATCTAATAGTTGACCATTATATCGAACATCTTGGATACAACCATCATTAAAATCAGCCGTAACGATTTTGTGAACAGCCTAAAAGTAAATTTGTTGATTTTTAAGTCACTAATAAAACATCTCACTTACCGAATCAATTCTTGCTCCCACATTTAACAATGTATTTGGAAAATTTTTCCAAACTGATTTTCCATAACTAATATTTGATCGATAATATTCTCCATCATCTAATTTTAAAAATAATCGTTCTCCATATCGATCTAAATAAGCTGTATGCCATCTACCATCATTTACTTCGACATATCTCAATTCAATCAATTGTGCATCCGATTTTGATCCAAAACGTGCTTGTAAATGTCCTGATTTCAATTCCAAAAACATAAACGTATCGTCGTTATGTAGATCAATGAGTGTTAAAATTCTATCGGATGAATCACGTGTACGAAACATAATTTGAAATTTCATGGCGTGAATATAATCATCAGGTTTATGTGTATGACGAAATGTGGCATATGATGCACGATCTCCGGTCCATGTTAGTTTATCATAAGTAAAATCGTATGATTGAGCATCTTGTGCACATGTAACACCAGATTTACCCGGTTTACAAATACATTGTGCATGATAGAGATCTGCTTCACATGTACCATGTACACACATGAATCGGGAACATTTTTGATTGGTTAACATACAACCTTCATGTAAATTGGATGATTGTCCACTGTGAGAATCAATGTGTAAATCGTACAATTCATCAGCAAAACGTAAATTACGAATACAACCTAAATCAAAAAATCAATTATAAATACTATAATGCATTTTTTTCCGTCTTACCTTTAAAATTTCCTGCATAATCAATGGGTAATTGCTCTGGATTGGCTACACCACCCAATTGCAACGGTTCATTTGTACTAAATATATCATCTTCAACATATTCAATCATAAATCGACATTCACTGGTTTTTATTTGTTGTGGACAATAATCGATAATTATTTCTAAAATATGTTCAATCGTACTTAATTGTCTTATCTCAATGGTGTGCCATTTTCCATCAGCTAAATATGAACTTGATTTTAAATAGCGCCTGATAGCTTTTGTACCAAAATTTAATTCAATTGATGGATGACCATTCACCAATTGTAGTGAAAAATAATCTTGATTTAATTGATTATTCAACGGACCATTATAAAGGAGAGTGCCGTTGGGCGATTGAGTTAAAAATTCCAATTGTAATAGCCATTGGGAACATGTTGATAACGGTTTATACCAACCATAACCTCCATTGCCTAAATAGATAAAATTATTATTAGAAGAAGGGACATAGGTGTTGAAATGTTATGCTAACCATCGAATGATACGGTTGTTAATTGACATCGTTCTCCATTGTACAATGTTCCATGTGGACATGAACATTTCATTGTATTGTGATCTCGTTGTGGATATCCTCCATTAAGGCAATACTGATTTGATTTTTGTTCTTGTAATTCTCTACTTAATTGATACTGGATATCTGTTTCACATTGACATTGAGCTTTTGAACGAATATGAAGTCCAATAAAGGCTGTTTCATTTGCATTTATTACATAATAAGGCTGTTTTGTAACAATTTCAGAACGTGAGATACAACCTTTTTCAAAACATTTAGCATCTGATGATAAACATTCATTTATGCCTACATGGAAAACAACAAAAGAATTTATTTGATCGATATCATATAATTGTAAGATAGTGAATAACTTACCTATTTGTGATATATTGAATAGATCTTCTAATTTAGTACGTTTCATATTGACTAGTCCATTAATTTTTATTTTCGACAAATACCCACTTCCATGCACCGCATAATAAACGTCAATTGTTCGTGGTAAATATTCATGATCTTGAATTGAAAATATTTCAATGTTATGAACATTGACTATATCACCGATGAGACGTGCAAATTCTTTGTAATACGATTGACCGGCGGGCATGTGACGTGTTTCAATGAATTCTTCAGCTGTTATGTCTTGTAAACGAATTGATGCTGCATTTTCTACAGCTTCTGGTGATAAATCATTTAGATGAAATTTAACCGTTGATGTTTGAGCATCACGTTGTAACCATTGATCGTACGTGTCGGTAACAGACACGATAAGTGTATACGTGACTAAAATGAGGATATCATTATCACTTGCTTTAACACCACAGTAGTTTACTTACTATGTTCCAATTGTGACGTACTATTAGACGTTGGTGTTTTCAAATAAATTGCTCCTGGTGTTTTTCCTCCTTTATCTACTCGAAAGAATTCTGTGGACGGTGTTAAAAGCTCAAACTGTTTTGTATGTATATCCCAATCATCTTCATCTTTTGAGTACACCATTCCAATGTATATTCCATGTAATCCGGCTGAATTTAATGCTTTTATCAATTGTTGCTTATAATCATAGGCATCAATTTGTTTTTGCCCATTATAATGTGGATTATCATTAACATCTTCAACAGTAACTCGTAAATAATTGATACCCGATTGTGAATGTGGTTTTGAATTGTCATTCATACGTATTGGTAAATCATAATATTTTCCACAATAAGGTTTACCTTTCTTCGTCATTGTTGTAGACGATGAACATAATTCTTCACGATCCAATACTTTTAACGTACTCAATACTCCAACTGGACCATAGTAATCTGATGTCACATCAAGACGAAACTTGGGTTCACCATCTTCAGGCCAAACATTTTTTGAACCTAGAAATACAAGAGATTTGTATAAAAGTTTTTTCACAGTATCTTTTATCACTAGATGCTGAAATTTTTCTCTTGGATTTATATTTCTTATAAACAGTAATGCATAATTATTTACCTAATTTAAATTCAAAATTTGTTGTTGATGATTTTTCATCAGGATCGGTGGCTTTAAATTCTAATATTTTCTTTGGTTGCTCATATTCCCTTATTCGTGCCTGATAATTTTCGGCAAATTGTGGAAAATTATCGTTAACATCTAATATATTCAATACTAGCATTGCTCGTCCAATTAAAACATTTGTACTTTGATTATTTACAGCTTCTAATGGTAAACTAATTGTCGATGATTTTTCACGATCAAAATTTTTTTTTAAATATATTTTTCCATTCATTGTATCGATACGTAAATGTTGACGATTTTCATATTGTTGACGATCGGGTGGTATACGAAAAATGAATTCTTTATTTACCGGCATTACATCGTTATCTGTAGCGCTCACTTGTAAAATTTTGGAACCAAATGGTGTTGATTCACTAATATTGACAAAATAGACACTCTGGGAAAAGACTGGTGTATTATCATTAAAATCGGTGATAAAAACAGTAACATTGGCATAATCAGACATACCGCCATTGGTCGCTTTAACTTTAAGTAAAAATTTTATCTGATTATCAGGTGGATCATAATTAACTGGTTCTAGCAGAATTATTGTTCCTTTTTCAGCCAATGATGTTTCTTTGAATATAAAATGTTTTGGTTTTGAACATCGCATTATTGTTGTGTGTCGTTGCTGTTTTTCGTCGAATAACTGACATTCTTCAACAATTTCGTAAATGGAATGTGTATTTACTCCAATATCATCATCTTCCGCTTTAATTTCACTAACAAAATCGCCACGTTGTGCTATTTCAGATATTTGTGCTTGTATTTGTGTCGGTTTAAATCGTGGTGGTTGATCGTTGACATCGTCAATAATTATTGTGATTTTTAATTCTTTTGATTGTAAATTACCAGCTGGATCACCAATATCTCGAGCAATAATTGATAAATTATGATGTGGTGTTTTTTCACGATCCAAATAGTTATCAACATTCAGATAAATATCCGATGTTAACTCGTCAATACGAAATACATCTTGACCATCGATCGATTTTGTGTTTAATGTTAGAGCGTAACGAGTGGTATTTTCAGATAATTTATCGTAATCCGTTGCACGAATACGTAAACCTATACAATAGAAACAGAAAATCATTACTTTTAACAAGAATAAAAATTACATAAATTTTCCTTCTTAATATAAAAAAATCTGGTTATGTATAGTGAATAAATATGAAACACGGATGATTATCATTGAAAATAATAAAATTTTTTAAGTTTATGCTTTTCACTCATCAGAAATACAAAAGCAATACCTTTTCAAAATCTTTCTATTCTACATCAAACATCGTCAGTTAATTATTTATATGATACACTGTTATTACTTTTATTCTAGTATGTTGGTGTTTTTAAAACACTAAGCAATCAAGTCATTTTTTCACTATAGCATCGCCGAGTAATCTGAACTCTTTTCTTCTTTTTAGACTTTCCTGTCCGTACCTAAACGCTAAATTACGTAAATTACTTCATTCTATTGAATTTATCTGTAAGAAGTATTAGACACAGCCACATAGATACTTTGAAGTAAGAAATATAACTTCTAAATCTCGTTATTCGGTGAATGTGTGTGTTTATTATGTGCTGAGAAGTTGAGAAGATAGAAAAAGGAAGAAGGGCTGATAAGGTAAGAAATTTTCCTTAAATAGAATGTCTTGATTGTTTTTGAGATGAAAAGCACGCAGTAGATTAAATTATGTTTTTTTGTCAGCTAGAAGTCGACTGGGCTATGCGAAGAGCGGAAGTGCCCTAAGTAAAACTTAGGTTGATGATAGTTTTTGGTGCCACTGACAGGAAGGATGAAGAGATGTTCTGAAACATGCTAAACGTTGTTCTGTGCTCCGTTATGCCGAAAAGTAAGACTCGGTTTAGACACTAGACCACGTTCAGTAGTTTGACTGTGACACAATCCTAAAGATTTGCTATTACTTTTTTTAACACAAAAATAAATTCAATGCTTAAACAAGCTGCATGCGATCACAACAGAATAACCCTGTTTCTTTTTGGAGTACCGCTGCACGGAAAGAAACTGATGACCGATGAGCTGACTACTGTAACATATCAATTCCGGAGAGAAAGAATGAAAGAAATAAACAAAGTATTTCTTCAAATGAAAAGCAATCAGTCACCTAAGTTTCACTTAGACGACTAATAATGACCATTATTGTTTCGAGCCATGCAAATTTTTTATAATAGATTAACATCAACAAGATAGATAGCTGTTGAGATATTACATAACGATTAATCTTATCTATGTCATGGTTCTATTCTTCTCCTCTAGAATGTACGATTAGTCAATAATTTCTCCAGTTCTGATCTCCAGTCCTTCGTGGTACACCTCAAATTTACTCCATTTTGCTCTTTATCATTACAAATGCGATGTATTAATAGAATTTCACGATTTAACTGATCACAAATGTTAGTTGTTGGAAGTATCACAGGTGTATTTGTGATAAAATGAATTGTTGAAACTTCCACTAATGTGGATTGACAATGACAAAGACGTTCATAATAAGTTACGATGACGAGATGAATTATGGAATACCAAAAAGTGTTGTTTTAACGTCAGTCAATGATTAAAAGTGAAAAGAACTAACTTCTACAACTAATAGGCTATGGAATATGTTGTAAGACCTTCCTAATTGAAAAATACACTCTAAGTAATATTGTCAACATTCCAAATAGTGACCATACAACTTTTCTAACAAGTTGTTTCATTTAGCATTTAATAATGTGGCATCGCAGAAATTGAAATTCTAATAAGAACTAGTACACTACCCGCGCGCTGCGACGGCTATTGCTTCTCTGTTATAGTAAATATTCTTTCTTGTCCTGTGACCCTTCCTATTGACCTAACGAAGATCTGACAAAGAAATGATTCAATGGCGGATCAGTCTGATTAAGAATCCGTTTACAGAACTTCGCCAGGTGCTCCAGAAGCTGAGATCATGAGGCTCATGGTTCAAGCGTCACACAAATCTCAAACTTTTTAATAATAAGGATTAATACGTTAACATCGTTCAATAACTAACCTAGATTTAACAGATTCTTAAGTTTATTTTGCTTCGGACAATTTTATATTTTATAGAAATTATTTATCCTAACCTTCAACACGTGTATCTTTTCTTGCATTCTCAGCAATGTGTCCAATTGGATCAACGTCTATAAAAATTGGTGGATTATCGTTGATACTAAAATATATTCAAATGCTAACTCATATTGTAGCCTAAGTGGTAACTATTTTCACTTACTCTTTCACTAAGATTTTTAACCATGATGCATTTTTCTTCGACCCTTCAAAACCGCCTTCATCCGCCGCTATAATCGTTAACAACCATTCATCAAATCCATTAGGTGGATCACGATCTAAATCTTTTTTTAAATGTATTGTACCATTTGTTGGATGAATTTCAAAATAATCTGTATACTGTTGATTTGAGGATGTCAACATAAATTTAATACCACCAACATTTGCTGGACGACCTTTATCAGGATCGTCCGCTTTTACTGTATAAATAACCCGAGAGATGTACTCCAACGGTTGGTTGTAACTACTAGACGGCGACGATGGTGTTGTTCGATAACGATTGACATCACTAAAAAAAGTGGCAAAAAAGGTAGATATTATCACTAAAATGTCACTAGCACTCTCAAATACTCACGTCAGTGTGTTGTCTGATGTCTTTTGCAGTTTTCTAAGTAGATGTTTTCCTTCATTTTGTTTGCCATATTTTCTTGAACTTGTAGCCCGTCTTCTTCTACGACGTTTTAATTGTCGATACAATTGACTTTCATAATTTTCATCTGAATACAAGTTTCCATTTTGTTGTTTCATTAATTGGTCATAATCAATAACTTGCTTTCCTTCTTCAATTTCGATCGTTGCTGGTAGATTGAGGAAACGAGGTGGATTATCGTTAGCACTACCAAAACATTTAAATAGAATGTAAATTTGGGATTTACTATAAGTGAATAACTTACTCTTCGACAATAACAGTTAACTCAGCTTGACTTGTATGTTCATTATTACTATCGCTAACCTGAATAATGACACGATGTTGTTGTACACGTTCGTAATCCAAAGCACTAGCCAAATAGACTTCGCCCGTATTTTCTTTAACTGCAAATGCTGATGCTTCTTGAACGTTGACAATATTGAATGTTAAAATATCATCCGTGTCTACATCGCTCACATTCAATTGAAAGATTGTTGTGCCAGGTTCAGCATCTTCCGAAACATGGGTTAAATATGGTTTGCCTAAAAATGACAAATTTTTAAACAATTTTGATGATTAAAAGTAGATGCCACTCACCTTGAAAAACTGGAGCGTTATCATTTCGACTAAAACATTCAAATGAATTTACGTAATGATTGAATGAAAAATGCTGTAACTTAACTACTTTCACTTGTTTAATAACTAAATTACTTACTCAAGCACTTCAATAATCACAGGTACACGATGTTCGGTAACACATATTTGTATTGTCGGATTAGAATCCGCTCCGCCTCCTTGCTGATGTTGTTGTAATTCTTTATTATTCGAATTACATCGATCGGATGGTAAAATGTTCTTAGCAAATACATCAAATACATAACGTCTGTCATTTGGATTATCGAAATCAAATTGACGTTGAACACTAATCCAACCAGTTTCAGGATCAATAGATACAATACCATGACATGAAAGAGAATTTGACAGAGGATTATTTGAGTAATACGAGACTTGGTTTGATTGACTACTACCAGCATTATTTTGACATCTATAAGATCAAAAGAGGGTTTGAAATAGTGCTGCTTGATTAGATGAAAAGTTAATAATCTTACCTGATAAAGTACGTTGTATTTCTGTTTTTTGGATCAATATCTTTATCATCTGCTTGAACTCTCAAAATATTTTCTTTTATCTCATTTTCATAGATTTGTCCTCTATATGAACTCACATTAAATATTGGTATATTATCGTTAGAGTCGATTATTTCAATTTTATATTGACTTTCAACAGATAATGCTTCCATAGCACTATTTTTTGCCTTAATCTTAAATGTAAAATGTGTACATCCTGTTGGCGGATCAGCATCGATCGGTTGATAAATAACAAGACGTGCAATATTTCGACCATTTTCATCTGGTGCCAACAGAAATGGGATACGTGGTGCTTCATTTGTTATTGGACTATTATGACATTTCCAGTCGACAGGCTCCATTTCGAATATCACTTTTTTTGTCGTATCATTGCTAATCGATGCTTTGAATGTATCAATAACAATACTAGATATAAATGCAAAACAACAGTATTATTGTTAGAACTGATTAAATCTCAATACATACTTTTGCTGAGCTAATTCAACAACTTTCATTACTCGTTGAAATGTGAGTGCTGTTTCTGGTGCCCAAACAGGTGGTTCAAAACCATCTTGCGATAATTGAAAGTTTACTTTTCGTTCCACACATTTTGGTTCATCACCTTGATCACATACTTGAATGACAAGACAATATTTGTTTTGTGTTTGAAATATATCACCCAATTTCGTTGGACGAATCGATATGATACCGGACGATGAATCAATGGTAAAATGTGTTTCACTTGTAGCACATTCTGGTTTTGATTTAATTGAAAATGATAAGTGTGCATTTTTACCACTATCATCATCTTTTGCTCGTATTATTAAAACAGCATAATTTAAATAATTAACACGTTTTTCAACTTTAATCGATATTAAATCATTGTCACGAGATGGTGATGTTATAACCGGATAACTAGAAATAAATATAATAATTATTAATATTGAAATAAGAATAAGATGGAAATAATACATACTGATCATTAATATCTTCAACATTAATTTTAATAATACAATGTGTCGATCTTGGATTTTGTGGATCTCTGTCTTGAGCAAAAACGGTCATTGTATATTCACTATGACCACTTTTTAAATGTTTTAAACGCTTTTTATTATAGATTAAACCCGTCTCAGAATCAATACCAAATAAATCAGATTCTGTTCCTAAATTTGATCCACTTCCATCATTTTCACTATTTGATCCACTACCTCCACCACCTTTTAACGAAAAAAGTATGTCACCATTGAGTCCACGATCTTCATCTGTCGCATTTATTTTCAATATTGGCGTATTGATCGTAGCATTTTCTCTCACTTTACTAGTAATGATGCCTTGTTGACAATTTTCAATAATAGGCGTATGATCATTAACATCGTAAACGGTTATTAATAGTTGAGCGTAACTAGTATGATTTAAACGATCATAAGCAAGAATTGTCAAATTATAAAATTCTTTTTTTAATTGACCATCAAGAATTACTCGTCCACCACCAGGACTCGTTATTATTCGAAATGGATTATCATATTGTGTTTGAAATTGAACAGTAACACTATCATTATATTCTGTATCATGTACATCGACAAATAAAATTGTTGTACCTAAAAATTTAGTGTAATCATCAGAAATTATTAAAATCTAAATATTATTTACCTTTTTGAGTATTTTCAGCAATTGTCTTCTGTATTGGATTATCTTTAAAAATAGGTGGTTCATCGTTTACGTCCGTAACAGTAATATAAATTTGTGCTTCACTCTGTAATGATTTGGGTTGACCATTATCTCTTGCAATTATTTTTAATTTATATTGACGATCAAGTGGTGATAATGATTCATAATCAAGACGTTGTTTTACTATTAGATAGGCTTGAATATTATTCGATGTTGATATTGGATCATAATAAATAGAAAATTTTCCGTATGGATCTAGAAGATCTAATGTAATATTCGAATTTTGTGAATTTTTTGCATCATCATCTGTAACGGTAAAATTAATGATTGGTGTACGTAGTGGATAATCTTCAGGGATTTGTGGTGTATAATATGTTTGTTTAAATGTAGGAACTTTGTCATTAATATCGATAATATTGATTTCAATGTCAACTCGAGCATCCATTTGCCAACCATTTAATTCTTTTACAATACCATGAAAATATTTCGTATTATTATTATGTTGATCACTGTAACGTAATAATTTTAAAATTTTAACTGTACCAATTGTTTCATCAATTTTAAACTCATAATTATTTGAATGCATACTAATCAATGGCTGTAAAAAGTAGCGTAAATTATCTTGTGTTGTCGAATATGATTTAGCTTTTATTGAACCGACAATTGTTGATGGCTGAGTATATTCTGATACGTTAAATACATATTTTTGTTGATAAAATTTCGGTTCGATACGATCAGTAGTAACGAGTAAGTACGTGCGAATAAATCGATTGTAGTTATATAACGGATTTGTATTTACATCGATCGCTTTCACTGTTATATTGTAAGTGCCTAAAGTAAACAATCTTGAAAAATGTAGTGCAAAGAGATGTTTCTTAGATGAAGTAGATAAATAACATCGATAATAAATACAAAAAACAAAAGAAGTTCTAGTACGCTTTATCTCTTTTAGTTATTTCGGCATCAACTTTTGATCGCAACATATAATTTAAAAAAAAACATGAACTCTAATGTGTTATGTTAAGATAATTTATGAATCCAATTTAACTTTATTCCACAACTAGCTATCCAGTCTCTTATATTACAATGCTTACGGCCATACAACGTTGAATACATCACTTTTCATTCGATCATTGAAGTTAAAGCAACGTCGGGCTTGGTTAGTACTAGAATGGGTGACCATCTTGGAATACCAAATATCGTAAACTTTTTTTTTAGCTGTCATTTATCTCATTTAGAATAATGGCATAAAACAATTTGATAAATAAGACTCTCATTACATACCTGATAATTGTTGATTACTATGCGTAGTCAATGTTCCATCTTGAGATATATGAAATAATTGTTGTTTTGCTGCTGATTTTGGTATAATTTCTTCAATTTCATATGTTAAACGTGATTGTGTATCAATATCTTGTGCTTTAAATCGAAATACAGGTGTTTCTGGTCGCGCTGTTTTTTCCACATATCCATAATATGTTCCAAATTGGTATGGTTCATCCATAATCCATTTTGGCGATTCATCATTGACATCATCAATTTGCATATGAATTTCTTCCGATTTATTAACACGTGTCAATTGTTGACGTTCAGTAATTAAACAATGAAATTGAAAATTAACTGATTGAAAATATTCGTGATTGAAATGTTTCAAAATAATCAATTGTCCATCTTCATCAACTGTTAGACGTTCATTTAAATACTGTTCATATTTTTGTGGAAATTTAAATGTTTTTTCGATTCTATCTTCATTCGTTTGTTTTCGACAATATTTTATTTGGTAGATAGTACCCGTAAAACTTTCATTAAAACGTAATTGTAAACGACTAGGAGCCGATTGAGATTGTTGCTGACGACGGTGACGATAAATCATTTTATCATTTGACTAGAAATAAGGATAAAAAGCAAAGGAAAATCACTAAATGATGTTGCTAGATGATATATTACTCTATTTCAAAACTTAAATCATAGAAAGTTACCTCTTTTATTGTTGATTCTACTAATGGTGTTTGTTTATGTTGTTTATTTTGTGGTAAATAGATATAAACATCAACAACTAGATTCTTATTCATTGATTCATCGATAATTAAAACGTACAGATGGTAGAAAAGAACATTGAAATCTAATAAATTACGATTGATTAATTGAATTTCACCTGTTTGTGAATTAATTGAGAATGGACCACTTCTATTTTCAAAGGTTTGATTGTACATGAATTGATATATTAATTGATTATTGTCATCTATATCAAATTCTTTTATTTGACCGAGAATTGAATTTGATTGTTGATCTTCTTTTAGCGTAAATCGAACAAATGGTTTTGGCTTCTGTAGAATGAGTAAATTATCGTTTCTATTTTGAATATGAACAATTATTTTTGCATATGATTCTACTTTTGTTTGACTATTTATTGCTCGTATGATTAATGTATGCTCTCTAATCTCACCGATATCATCATAATCAAATGTTTTCATATTTATTAATTTAATCAAATCATCGTTTTTGTCATTATGGGTAATATCAAATAATCGTGTTGAAGACGTATGATCAATCAAATCATAAAGAATCGGTGCACTATTGTTTCTATGATGTAAATATCTAATTGCTGAAAAATATTCAACGTTCAATTGAGAATATTGTGGTTCACGTTCATTTTGGTATAAATGATAAACAGGCGATTCAAAACCATAATAGGACGACAGAGATATTATCGTATAATAAACATTGACAATAGACTAAAAGAGCAAGGAGTTAAAGTGAAACTATTCTTTCAAGATTTACTCGATTTTATCAGATATTATGCACAATGCTCGCCTATTAAATACAATTTCTAAGTTCACCTAATTGAGATATCATATAGAGGCCTTTGCCGTATGTAGTATAAGTATTATGCTGAAAATTTAGAGTTGAAATTTCAATTAACAACAAAACTGTACAAGATCGTCTGAAATGAAATGATTTGACAATAAGAAGTACAACTCTAATAAACTACGACTTTGATAATGACACTTTATGTTTATTATGATGTTAGACTAAGACACCCGAGAATTTTGGAATATATTTTCAAGAATTGAACAATAATTGTTAGTGGCTTTATTTTGTTACCAAACGAAAGAAAAGTTTATAAGTATCAAAATTGTACAATTTTAACCATTATACAAGAGGTTTACTTTATTATTGTAGGTATAATGTATGAAACTGAACCTATTATTACATCATAAAACTATGTCTATGACTGTTTGTATGTAACAACATTTGTTTTCCATTAAATTTTTTTCTCTCTTTCATTTAGTTTGTTAACGATATTAAAAATGAACAGATTAACCCTGATGAACACTTTACACAATCATATTTCCCTTTCTCCACTTCAAAACTAGTTCATACATACAAGAGGGAGAGTTTGATTCTTTCCTTTTCTTTTGTGTGATATACATAAATATATATATATAGTCTGCATCATGCATAGTAGTAGTAGTATTAGTACACATATTTCTGGAAGCTAAATTATAGGTATAGTCAAATGAATAGTAACACATACACACAAACACACACACACATAGTCACATAAGTTCAACTTAGAGAAAATTGCATATACCCAGTTTTTGAATCCATTTCAATCACCAAACACTCAATTATATAGTGTCTTAGAACGAGTTCTATTACGTAAGTTATCTTGGAAACAATTTTAAGGGAATAAAAAAAGACTTAATGATAGACCTTCGTTTCGTGTTGAAATTATCTATTTTGAAAACGGATATATGCTCTCACTCGAAGAACAATTGAGTTGATGATAGAACATCTATTATATATAAAAAAAGAGATGACAAATAGAAACGCAATCAAATCTACACAGTAGTTTAATTGAAATAACTCATTGAATAAACGGTAGAATTATAATATTTTTTCTCCTCTCATCCTAACTCACAACATTTGGTTGTTCTGGAGACATTAATAAGTATATATATTTCAAGAGGAAAAAAAACTTAACTATTATCAAAATTTTTTTATTTCTAATGCTATATCATTTCATAATTTATGTGATAAAGAATAAAACTGAATTTTGAAAAATTGAAATAATCATATCTTTGAACTAAGTTATATATGTGTCACTTTTATTATTTCAACAGTATACACGAATAAATCTGAAAAAAAACTGATCTCCTATCACAAATAATATTGCAGTTCTTTTTTACCTGATTTCCATTTATTTGACAAAATAATTCATTGTTTAACGGTTTTTGTTTCAATGATTTTCCTAACATAAGATCACCATATTTATTAATAATAAGTAATTGATTTTTAACGGTTTGTTGACATAGTCGAAAATCATTTTCTGACCGATCACCGGCTTCAAATAATACGTAACCATATTTAGCTAATTCAGGTAATACTAAGAGGCGATCAGTCGTCTTTGTGACTAGTTTTGTTGTCGTTATTTTCACCGGCAATGTCAAATATGTTATTAGATATAATAAATAAAACATTTTTTAATCTATACCATTTTATCTATAGAAAAACAAATTAAAATTTAACAGTTTTATGTTTCTATAATTTTAAAAAATACCTTTAAATTTTAAAATATCCGTTTCAAACTTTCAATGTTAACTATTCGATATTAAAAAGAAGTTTCACAACTATTTCTGATGTTTTGAATCAAACTCACTTTAGTCTATTATATCATTAAAGTAAAGAAGGTTCATTGAATCATCAATATATTAAAGAGTGCTGTTGCCTACATTTTAACGGCAAACGTACACATAATTCTACACTCTGATTAGAAAACTTGACGTAAGCCACTTGAGACTCTTACTTATCAGAATAATCTAGTGTTTTACCTACATTATAAAGTCACTTGTTGTGCATTAGTTCAACAATAAGAAAAAAAAAAAAAATTTTTTTTTGAATAACAGACAACGCGTTTATTGTGCATGTATAGTTCAAAAACATATACATACAACGATATATACCGCATATATCCTCTACAGGAAAAAAAAAGAAATAAGTGTATTAGAAGAAGCAAAAGCGAGAGAAAAAAAAAATGAGAGCATTGTCTATGTATGTATATTAATCTATATACTATCGCATATGTTCAAAATTTTCTTTTCATTTCGTTTCTCTCTGCTATCCCATCGTAAACGAGATTTTGGATGGTAGTAGTGGTACTAAATTGAGCTATGTTAAAAAAAATAAATGATCGATTTTCTTTTTTATAGGTTAAGGAAAGAAAGAGAAAGAAAGAAAGAAAGAAAACACGTCGAAAAAATAGAAGGACAAATGTTCTTTTTGTTCTGAACGCGTTTGTACAGTATGATGTTCAAAACGAAGAAGAAAAAGATAAAATCCAATTTATATTAGACATTGCACATGTATATACGTGGAACTTATAGTGTGTCCGCAATATAAACTCTCTCGTGTCTTGATCTATAATTAAACATTGCACGTCAAACCATTATTTATAGATATTATCTATTGGACGCGACCACCTAACTCTGCTAACTAAATAAAATGCTGTAACAAAGTTTTAATGTTTTGTTCTTTTCGAATAGAAAAAAATAGCTAGAGCCATGTAGCAAGCTTTTCTGAGATATCTTTGGACTCTGTACGTTTTAGAAAATCCTACATACTCTTTTCAAACGAGCCGTATGATATTTTCTTTGTATTTTTTAAATAAAAGATCCTACAGATAGATCATTTGCAGACAAGCTTGCTCTATAATGCTGGATGTTACGCATTTTAAAGTTGAAAAACAATAAGAAATACAAAATGTCAAAATTTCGTTACGATATTTCACTTCAATAGTAGAGTTACGTGGTCGCACTGTATTCAAGAAAAAAACAAGTGAAAAAAAAGTAAATAGATGTACTCATTTTTAACATTATTGATAGCTCTTACATATGAGCATTTATTATTTTGTTTAAAGTGTTTATTACTCGCTCTTTTGCATACATAGACATATCAATCTACTATCGATATATTTTTTATTGAACTATTAAAATATGATCGAAAAATCGGGTGAGAAAGAAGGGAGAGAGAGTTAGTATATTAAAAAAATAGGGACCTTTAATAATAAGAAAAATTCTTACATAACCTGATGTCAAAAATATTACTTTCTACGTACGATATTCAAGTAGTTCGAATAAAATAAATATTATTCTGCTTGTAAATCAATATTTTGAGCTATACCAATCTTTTTATGATAATATTAACATTTTATCGATATTTTCAAAAATTATCAATAATAATCGTTCGTACAATAAATCACAGGTCATTTATCACCTCAAGCAGAAGAAAACTTATGTACAGGTAATTGCAGGTAACACAGCCGAGCTAACTTAAACTAGCTTGGAAGCTCATAACAAAGTGGTAACCCACCATAACAAAGGTATGGGTGGATGCAAATTTTACGTCGCTGAAATAGTTTGTACTTGTATTTGCGTTCATTCTGTTGATTTAGACTCAATTGAGATACAATCCAAGTTTTAATCAAGTATCCCAGTTGAGAAACCAATATTTCTGCAAAAAATATTGGGTTTTCAACTGAGGTACATTTTATATCTGACGGATTCTTCTGTTTAGACTGATATATAAAATAGTTACTCACAAACCACCACGCCATCCCCATCAGGATAATAATCTCTCAGATATAAAATGTATCTCAGTTGAGAATCAAATATTTTTGCAGAAATAGTGATTTCTCAACTGAGATATTTGATTAAAATGTGGATTGTATCTCAGGTGAGATGTTACGATTCTATTATCATTTAGTTGTCAACTAGCGGTTAGTACTTTGAAAAATTAATAAAATTCATTAATTGATTGTTTGACATGAAATCTTTAAGGTAAACCGACAGCTGTTATATACATTTATCAGAGCCCAAGGCTTCAAACTTAATGATACGACACATAGATTAAACAAAGATTGACTACAATGATAAATTTGACAAAAAAAAACAAATTTTATAAACTATCAAATTTTTTGTATCAATGAATCAAATTCAAAAGACAAGATGCAATTTGATTACAATCTCTTAGTCTCTTTGTTTCGAGAAGGTATGTAATGAAAATTTTAAAAATGTCTCAGGAACTCACATGTTTTATTCCAACAAAACTTTTCTACCGTTATGATGAGATCAAATAGGTGATCAAGGTATTAATTGACACAATTATTCTATTATATTGTATTTCTTAAAAAAGTGGTTTGTATAAAGAGAATACACTACTCAAAAATTAGAAAGAAAACCTATAAGTCCAAAGTTAAAGTTTGTCTTTAAAAATATTGTTTAAAATCACAGCTGAACAAAATTTTTTGTTCAAAATCTAATATATCTCAAAATCTGAATATTTAAAACAGGTATTAACAAAGTATTTAAATTTTGATTAGAAAATACACGAAAAAGTCTAGTATTCACCGAGTATCGTTGATTAGTATCTGTTACACTTGAAAACTGGTTAAACGGTAAAGAATATTTTAAATAACAAAATATGAGCAAATGCGACTTATCTTAACTTTAAGACAGACGTCAGAAACTTGTCCTACTTTTTATGATTGATTAGAATAATTTTTTTCTTTTTTTTATTGATTATTTGATACACAAATAGATTAGTTTATAAAAAAAACGTTCTTTTTTTTCTTTCTCGTTTTACAAACACACTTGATTCGTTTGACATTTTAGTTATTTTCTTCTTATTTTTTTTAGGCGTATTGAACGATTGGTGAAAGAAAAGAAGAATAGCAAAAAAAACATATAGTTAGACTATTATCTACAACGTGTAGTTATTCTAGATGAGACAAAGCTAGAATGAACTTGCATATGTAAAAAGAAAAGAAGAAAAAAAAGACGTTATTGTTCAATGAATTGTGGGTTTTTTCTTTTCTCCTTTTCTGGATACGAGTGCGGTCATAGTAGAAGAAGACAACCAGAACATGTTCTGTGAAACAAAAGACACATTTTTTTTACCGCAGCTACTTGAACACTATTTGTAATGGTACCATATGTGTGTCAATGATGATGACAGGATTGGATACGGTTGTTTTATTAATATATATTATTGTACCATTTTAGTCAGGCTGGAAATTCTGTTGGAAGTGAAGCAAATTTTTATCATTAAACAAAAAAGAGTAACCTAAAATCTTTGAAATAAATGAGAATTGAGCATTATGATCCGGTCGATCCAACATAATGAATCATTTTTCAAACTAGGAGAATGTAAAAAACAAAACAATATCTGTTTGATGTATGTTAATTTATAATTTGTAATATAGAATGTAAAGCAAACTAGAAAAACGTATATATATGTGTGTGTGTGTATGTGAGTTTGAAACGAATAGGAAGAGAAGTGTAAAAAAGACTATATAATATTACTTGTACGCTATTGAACAATTTAGATATGAGAAAAAAGTGTGCCCCAGTTTAGATAAACCTCCTCTTTACACACAATAGAGAAAAAGAAAATATGAATAAGGTCATTGTAGTTTAATATGTATCTGTTTTTATTTTCAAAATGATGACAGATTTGTTTCGTTCTTAGTTTTATCTCTCGACTATGCAGTGATGATGAATGAATATGCATCATTTAGCTCATCAACACACAAAGACGTTTGATAAAGATAAATTGAACCTTTTTTCATGATATTTGTTAAAAAAGCTAATATGGTCGAATTATATGAAACTATGTAAAGTATTAATTTGACATTTAATTTGCGTACTCTATCGGTAAAGTTAGTCTTGTTGATGAAATTCATTAATAAACAGTTATATGAAAACTGTTGATGCATAACTCAATTTACTACGTTAATAATTTCAAGGAAATTTTTTATAGAAATAAGAAATTAAGAGTTTCTTCAAGTTTTCGACAGAATTTTTAAGCAAAACTTTTTAATATTTCTTACGTCTTATTAGGTATAAAATTGAATGATTTATTCTATTTTTATTTTTAATTATTTAAGTACCATTTGAAACAGTGTGATAATGTTTTAAATCTGAATGACATCCATACGCTCAAGGTACGCTTTCTCAATAGAAGATATATTCTATTCCATTCTAGAGAGAATACGTACGAAATAAAATGAATATTGTGATTGTAAATGGTTCTTTCCATAAATCTTTCGTATTCGATTCCTACATCAGTCTATGCCAGTATATAATCAAATTTGTTTTTTCATGATTATTGTCATGAACTAAACTATTTTTTTATTGTAAACTGTATTTAATTGAACCGCAACTATATATATATACGTGTAGACAAATGAGCAGCTGTCACATTTAATAACATCAATAGACCATTATTCATAGATTAATAAATACATCATACAGATTTAAGTGAGTCTCTAAATTGACGATTATTATTATTATTATTATTATTTTGACCGTGTTCTGTAGATGATATGTCTGTAACAATAAACGAAAGTTTGCTTCGATATTGTCTACTTTCATTTTTTGAAATATATCAGCATCTCAATTATTATGTTTGTTCCTCAGGTATTTTATCATAAATATGGTAACCTTCGACTGCTAATGATCCATATAAAAGTATGAAACCATATATAGGCAAAAAGCGTATGATATCTTGTTTACTTGAAAAATATCATAATTAGATGCATGTGAAAAAAGTTCCCATTCTTTACTTCTGTCACAATGGGTTGAACACCGATTATGTTATACACAACATTATTTTCTCATTAGTACGATTTCTTCTATTTTCATAGGAGAAAAGAATTCAACAAAATATTTTCTTTTTTAACGGAAGTATACAACTCATACAAACGTACTTATCTGTTAAAAACTAGATTTTCTTATTCCTAACGACTCCCTAGAACTTTTACAAATACATTACTCAGCTTATTAACTATACAATTAGATTCAGTTTCTCCTTTCAAACTCAAAACTAAGCTGAGTTTTGAAAAATAACGTTCTATAAGTGTACTGCTTGACGCTTAATCTAAAAACATAATTAAACGATGAAACACTTGAAAGGTTATTTTAATGTGTCTGAATTCAACATTTACGTCTGAAAAAATTAGGAAAGACTATCACATTAACTGAGAGAAAAATAACTGAAGAAAGGAGTAGAGCATCAATCTCAATCTAGGGCTTCTTCCTGAAGCAAAACTTCGTCGACGAGAAAGTAGTCTATTGTATAGTGATCGTAAAGATCCAAAGTCGCTCCTCAGCGTCTTAGTACTCATGGTTTGGAAAATGAGATCGATAGACTTCGAACCACTCTGACAATGTACAACCGATTTCCCAAGAACAGCCTGAAGATCACACAAGAGGAGATAACCAAAATGATATAAACATCATCCTAAATTTTGGTTCTTTCATTGGCGCCTTTTTTCTTAATCAAGGAGAGAACCAAAATTTAGGCGAAAATCAAGTAGATTGTGTCGACGTCGGAGAAGAAGTCAAAATAGAATTACAAGGAACCTGCTGTCGGATTCACCGAGAAATTCTGCATATACCACCTTCTTTTCATCAAATTTGATGCAGTGCTGCAAAAGTACCTAATTCTCTAATGTACTGGTTACACCACTTTTTATTTAGATTACGTTGGGACTAGACGTTGGACATGATCTCAGATCCTCCTGGGTGCTTCCACACAGGTCCGCCCACTTTATACAGAGCATCTTGCCGCGAAAACTTCACTTTGCCCATCGTGTAGAGCATCAAAAATAATTGGTCTTGATCTAACTTTACATTCGAGTGACGCTCCATTTACTTGAAAAATTTCTGAAGTTTGACCTCGATTTTCTCCTAAACTCTCCGAAAATTTTTCGAGATTTTTTCAGAATAGGGGGGTCCTCAAATGCATATCCTCAAAATGCAAAGTGTCGAGGATAGTTGTATGGGCAAAGTTATAGATTCGACTAAATAGTTCCTATTCTGAAAAAATCTCGAAAAATTTTCGGAGAGTTTAGGAGAAAATCGAGGTCAAACTTCAGAAATTTTTCAAGTAAATGGAGCGTCACTCGAACGTAAAGTTAGATCAAGACCAAATTCCTTCACCATTAGAATCAATTCGTCAAGAGCTACAATTTGATGTATAATTATGCGATGTTTCGTTCATTTTCACCGACTTCCGTTTCACCCTCACCAAAAACTTCAGGTGTCTAGAAAACCACTTTCCACACGTTTTTTCAAAAAAGCGTAAGCGAGACCTTTAGATTATTTTTGATGCTCTACACGATGGGCAAAGTGAAGTTTTCGCGGCTAATAGTGAATATAATAGTGGGCGAACCTGCGCGGAAAGACCCTCCTCACTCTATCTTTCTTGATTTATTTTTAATTAGAAAGAGGAAACGTACTAAGGCTTCTCTTGTTTTTGCATTTTTTATTGACATTGTATTCATCTTTCGCGTTCAAAATTCAAGATTCTTTCGTCTGGACGTTGTACAACTACAACACAAACAAGCAGTGAAAAATAATGATCATGACTTCAAATACGTATGCTAAATGCAAAAATCGATCTTGTATCACCAAAAGTTGATCAATTAACTCAGATAGTTACTCAAGTTATTATGTCTTGTGTATCCACATTCGCTAAAGTGTTTGTTAAATCTGATGGAGAAAGTCCAGGTATGTTAAATAAGACAGACAAACAAACAGACACTTTCTTTTTCCAGGTAAAGAAAGTGAAAAGTGAAGATATTTTAGGAGAAGCAGTAACTTCGACTGAGAAAAAGTTTTTAGATAGTTCTTCGATATTCTCTAACTTATTAGCAAAATTTCCGACTACAGTTCCCTCTTCGAACCTTTTTTTGGGAATATAACTGTCAACCTAGCTCTCAAACAACATATCTTTGAATCCTTTATCATTTATTTTGATTTCCTTATCCCATCTGAAACCGTTTAAATTCAAGTCAGCTTCATGTCAAGTTTCAGATTTATGCATCGAGCATCTCTCCTTGTAGTTTTGTATAGATTTTTTGCTCGAGATCATTGAACACAGCAATGGTCACGATGACATTCGACTTTTGACACTGTTGCAAACATTGATTTAACGTTTCAATTGAAATAATAGCTGCCTCTAACATTGGATAACCATAGTATCCTGTTGAAATGCATGGGAACACAATGCTGGTACAGTTATGCTGAATTCCTGCTTGGAATGAGTTTTTATAACAGTCAGCAAGTAGTTTAGGCTGAGGCTTATTATTTTCATCTAAATAAGGCCCAACAGTATGAATTATATATTTATAATTTGACTTGAATCCAGACGTAATTACACAATGTCCAGTACAACATCTAACACCTTGGTCATCAGCTGGCACTTGGGAGCAAAATTGTTTGAGCTCTTCTCCAGCCAGGCTATGTACCAGAAAATCAAGTCCACCACCTCCGAGCAACCCTTCATTCGCTGTATTCACTATGGCATCCGCTTTCACATCAACGATGTTGCCATAGTAAATGAGCAAATTTTTATGTAAATTGATCTGGTTTATCTGCTCAAGCGATTGTAAATTCAAGTGTTTCAGAGCTTCGTCATGATCTTTTCTGTCGTTGTGATTTGCTTGTTTACTATGAATGTCAGACATTTCCTTGTTTAACGGTTATTGTTTAACTATTGGTACCCGTTCCTGGACTATTGAATGTGATTGATTGATTGATTGATTTTTATTTCGACAACAGCAGTTTTGGACAGAAAAGAGTAAACTTTAGTATTACAATACAAAAATTTAACCAATACATAAACATATTGTCAGGAAAGCAAAAAAGGTTTTAAACATCTATAAAAATTGCCACCTTTCTATCCTATTTTTATTTTTATTTTTTTTTCCCCTTTCACAGTTGTAGGTGCTGCCTCAGTTTAGTTTTGAAAGATTTTATTGTTGGCGAGATAATTACAGTGTTGGGGAGAGAGTTCCAATCGCGAGCTGTCCTGTACAAAACAGATTGTAGAAGAGTTTCAGTGCGCGCAAATGGGATAAAAACTTGTCTGTTATGCTGTAATAGACGTCCGGATTTTCTACTCACATCAAACTGTGTAAGATTGAAGCGAGATAAAGGTGATAAGCCGTTAAGGACTTTAAAAAAATACACTATTGTGACCCAATAAAGCTCGTTATATAATTTCCTGTCTTAGACACACACGCCGCAACAGAACAGAAAATCTTATTCAACACTACTCCATATCTTGCTGTTGTTGATTGTGTTTGTGATTCACTTTCTTTTCTTTCTCTTTTTTTTTATTTTTTATTTTTATTTGTGATATAGACCTCTGTGTTCTTGATTTTAGTCATGTCCACTTCTTTTCGTCTCCTACGTTACTATAATCTCCCTGCTTCTGTGGAGTACCGAGCAATGGACACAGCCCGATTTGGTCATGTGTTTCCTAATTAAAAGTTTAAATTAAAGGTTATACAAAGAAGTATTTGACAGTTCTACGTTTCTAGGTTTTGTTGAAACTGGCTCACTGAAAGTAATTACATATTTTTTGAATTGTTTTTGGTCTGTTAATGTGCGCTAAAGTCACATTTCATAGGTTTTTTATCAATAACAAATGAAGTGCAAAATCATATAAAATTTGATGTTTTTTTCTGAAGAAGCGTGTCTTGAGATTTCTACATATTCCGAATCAGCGTGACGAGTTACGTTGTACAGCGAAACGATCTCGTCTTTAAGAAACTTGTCGTCAGCCCACCCACTAAAAGTTTTATAATTCACACTATGCGAAAATTTCTTATATTTCTACCACTTTGAAAAAATCTGGGGCAACGCCCATCCACTAACAAAATCCTACTAATCTTTACTATACTTTCACAGCTACAGAAAACTCTGTGTCGGATGACTAATTCTGAACCCTCCCTCTCTCGTTTCACATATTATTCCCAAAAAAGATGCTCAAAAGCTAGAAAATCACTAAAATTTGACTTGAGCATTGCAGTTATATAAGTATGAAAAGTACTTACACTATAATAATCATTCAGTGTGCAAAATTGTGTTGATGAGTCTCTACTGTCTGTGTTTGATTTAGCCATATTATGTGTGAACTAGTTTATAGCACAACTAAGCGATTTGCGAAATGGGTTCTCTCCTGTTATGCTTACTCTCCCAAGCCAACTTTCTTGGTTTATTCACGCTGTAATCGCTAAAAAATCGTGATTATCGCGACGAGATCATGACTAGCTTTTCCTAGTGAATGTACTTGACGATAGGTACCCGAGTACTTTATTTTTCTTAGGTACCCTGCTACATAAATGTCACAGGTGCTTGAATTTTTTTCAAGTAAATATTGCTTGAGAGATATTCAATCATTTGCGTTGGACGCAGCATAGGTACCAGATTTCTTTTTCTTCCACCGTTTTGTTTCGCGTTCAGACATATATAAAAGAACAACATGTGCTTACAAGAATGATATTTAGGTACCCGCTAAGTAATAATTTACTTGCAGGCATCTATAACATTCTTGTAGCAGGGTACATATGCCCAAGTACATTCACTACTGTTATTTCTCAAAAAGCTCCTACTCTGCGATCACGATGCAACAATCTTTTGTAACAATCGAATGGCGAGGTCGCGGCGTGACGCGTTACAGTGAAAAAAAATTTTCCAAGTTTTAAAACCACATCGCGATCACAGTTTCTTTTTACAGTCACGATATGACAAAGAATAGTGATCCGACTCGCATGACAATATGCCATTCAGCTTTTTATTCTCCTCAGACGTATGTTATATGAAAAGCACATTCGATTTTCGAAAAATTTCCAAAGATTTGGATTCCGTCGCAATTCGTCGACACGTTAATTGTTTTTCCTATTTCGTCGATATTTTATAGTGTCGGCGCCTCACTAACATCTTTCATCGTCTCACCCCAATGTTGTCGATCAGTCAGAAAAAAAATTAATAAGTTGATGAATCGGCATGATACCAGGCTTTGTCACATCACAATAAGTCGACAAATGTTAGCCTTGATCTTGACTTTAAATTTTGATGATAAAATAGAAATGAATAAGAATCGTGACTTGGTTAACATAGATCTAGCATCATCGCAGGTTAGTGATTCGACTGCGATCGCGGGAAGAATAGCACAACTCAGTGAACAGAAATCGGGAATAAATAGCGATCGTAATAAAATATTCTGAAATGACGAATGCTTTTTATATGACCACGAGAAATGTGCGACCCCCATAATTTGGAGAATACACATTCGCGGAGAATTGGATTTTCTATAAAATGAATTCGCATTCGCTGGCAATTCATTTCGGTATGCACTGGATGATAATAACGTGTATTGATGTATATGATGTGTTTGCGAGTTGTTTTTTTTTAAACTTTATTTATTTATTGATGAAACAAATAGTTATAACTAAGACAGGTCAAAAGAGAGTAAAGCCCCATTATTATCATCCTGTTTGCGAGTTCTCTGCTATTTTCTGACTAGTTTAGGTCACCATCTAGATTTCTTATGATTTTTATTTATACGTATTCAAACAGTCACATGCTGATAGTTCCTGAATTTTTTATTTATGTATTTCTGATGTGTTTTCTATGTCAGCTATTTTCGAAGAGTTTATTCAATGAATCCATATCTTTCTAAACAAATACCTGGAGGTACCGAAGTGGAGATGTCGGGTGAAGGGGAAGATGCCAAAAAGAGTGAGTCGTGATCGTTATCTAGCCTAGATGGTCACCTGAACTAGTGAGAGAAAAGATGAACATAGTAAGTCTATAGCCAGTATGAAGACATGTTGCATACCGAGATAGTAAAGAATAATTCAGTTCTCCCCGAATTTGCGTAAATCAAAGTTCCGAAATGGAATTTCTATAAGTAATTCTCAAAATTCTTAAAATTCGAGTTCGCATTTCCAGTTCGATTTTCTATTTTATTATATAATTATGGAAAATGCTCAGCGATTTTCAATCTGGAAATTCCTCGGTGATTTTATAAATGGATTGGAAATTCGAAAAAAAGAATTAATTTCCAATTATCTGGAAAATCACCGAGGAATTTCCAGATTATTGCTTGTGTAGCAATGAAGCTACTCTCCAAAAGACAACTTAAAATTTTAGACGTGTTAAAATACATTAAAATTACACGCTAAAATCTGCCTCATAACACACTTTGGGATAACTAACGCTTTTTAACATTATCTCCCGAGATAAAAAGCGCATTTATGGATTAAAATAACACCATTGGAACGCATCGAAAGGTTAAAAAATATGTCTTTTACGCGTTAATATTTTTTAAAACATCGTTTCTGCATCGACAAAACGATTTACAACACGTTCACAATTCGTCCAGAAAATTTTCAAAACTTTCTGAGCATTGTGATACGTGTGTGGATGCAGAAATGAAGTTTTAACAAACTTTGACCCATAAAGACATATTTCTATTGATTTTGGAACGCGTTCTAGTGATGCTATTTCAGTCCTTAGACGCGTTTTTGACCTTGGAAGGTAACGTTAAAAAAAAGTAACGTTAGTTAGTCCCAAACCCGCGTTATGAGAATTTAGTGTATTTTCAATGTATTGTAATATGTCTAAAATGTAATAAAATTTTGGTGACACGTCTAAGTACGTTTGTTGTTTGCGTGCAGAAACAAGGGTTTTTTAAAGAATTTTTTAGACCCAAAAAGCTTTCCCAAAAACCGTGAGCTTTTCATTTTGAAACGACCACGAACGCTTTTTAGGTTTTTGGCCTAAAAAACCCGTTAAAAAACTCTTCTGAGTTTTTTTATCAGTTTTTTAGTCCAAAAAACTCTTTTATTGTAGTTTATTAATCTACGACTTTTTTTAGAGTGCTTTCTCTAATGCGTTCACTAAAATGCATTCAGATGCGTTTGAGTCAAATAAAACGCGTTTTTGAAGCGCAGTTGAGCTTTAAGTAGTGACTTTTAAAGTCTTTAGCATCTGACATAAAAAACAGTATAAAACACGGTAAAGTTAAATTCAAATCCAAATTGTCAGACTAAGTGCAAGAGTAAGTACTAAAACCTGATGAAGATTCAAAACGCTTGCAACTGTCGAGAATGTAACAGACTATAAACATCTATGAACTTTAAATGGAAGTGTTAGATCAACAATCTTTGTTGTAAGAACTTCGTGGACCTTGGAAACTAGCTTAACCTTTTTTCAAGTCTCAGATCCCTAGTCGAATTTCTGCTTAATTTTATTTACACAAAAGTATTAACTTATGACTTGCACATAATATGACTGGTCTACGTATACCGTACCATCTTCGAATTTTCAACTATCTTGGAAAATCGGTATTGATTTTCAAAAAACTGGAAAATCGATTTCGAATTTCAAGAATCTTGGGAATTATATATAGATAGATATAATTATATACAACCGATTTTCCAGAATATTAGAAAATGAAACTCGAATTCCCGTATTTATAAAATCGACACCGAATTTTTATATTTTTGGCAATTCTATGGCGATTTTCTGAATACAATGAAAAGTCACTTTATAGAAAATAGGAAATCGCGAATTTCTAAAAAAGTCAGAAAATCTACAAGCATTTTATAAATATCTGAAAAAGATCCACGATTTTCCAGATCGATTTTCTATAAACTAGAAATTAATTCCAAATTATAGTGTAAGAACGAGTAGAAATAATCAAACAGATATTTTTATGTGTAAAAATGTTTACTCTATCTACCACATGTAGAACAGGGCTCTTGAAAATTAAATTTTATTTTAATCTTGGTCGTAAACTGAAAATTAGCTCAAAACAACAGTAATAATTAAATTTGAGCGCTCTATCCATCTAATCTGGTTATAGGTTTATGGGACAGAACTGTTGGTCGCTGCATGAGCATTTAGAATAAATCAGAATCTTGGTAGAGAAAAGCGGAAAATATTGCCAAATATATCGCCACTATTTTGTCCTGCAACCTCTGCCATTTTTCTCTGTATGTTTTCCGATTCTTGAAAACAAAGCAGTAGTCGTTTTCTAATCTGCATTTTCTGTTACTTGTAAGCGCCTGTTATATATGATAATGAAAAACTTACGTGTTCATCTTTTGTTCGATTATTTAAAAAAGCGACATTGTTTTTATCGGAATTACGCATTTACTTTTTTTGTCTTATTATAATTCTTGTATAAATTTTTTAGCACTTGATTACATTTAAATAATGAATCCTCATCGGAATATTAGTATAAAAACCAATTGTTTTCGGTGAATATTTTATTTGAATCATCAAAATAAGTTCATTGATAAAAGTCTGACCGTTTGATGAAGATACAGTACGAGTATCATTCAAACATGTGCATTATAAGCATTTAGCTAAACGTTCACTGTAAAGTTTTAAAATGATTGTCAAATAGGATGATAATCTTTGATCGCTAAACTATTGACTTAAACAATGAGATTTAATATTGAAATTTACTTGGATACTCATTTCGCCCCATCATTAATTAAAATTTCAAATCACGCTAAAATAGGCAAAATGGGTAATTCCACCTAATAGAGTTTTTCACTAGGTTTGTGTAACTCTCGAAAACAACCGTTCTTACGAGATTCAGCATGGTCGGTAACCAATGTTTTCAGTTTCCCTAAGCTGAAAATAAGGAGATAGTTCTGTCCCAGCAAAACTGAGTCCTCTCCGTAACGGAGAAAGCTAGCAATCTCGGACTTGCGCATATCGTTAGAGGACATTTTGACCTGTCTAACCATATAATTTGAGTTGAAAGTGTAATGAAAGTTTTTAAAATGGTAGTCGAATCAAAAACGATTTGTCAGGTACATCATCTGCAGATGGTATTTTCTAATATTTATTTAATAAAAAGATTGCTTCAAGTCTTCTCTTTCGAACGGCGAAAGCTGTAAGTCTTCATCTTTTTTCTGTTGAAAAGGTATTTAAAAAGTTTCATAGTGCACAGTATTTTGACTTCAATACCAAAACTGTTTATCACAATGAGTCACCGTGTTTCAATGACGGTTATTTCAATGAATTCAATGGTTGCTCGACTTTTTTCTCAGTCATCTATAAAATGTTTGGTAGTTGTTTTCATGTCATCGTTTTTTATGAATACATTTCGATGTTTTGAGTCATTAAGAAGATTTTCAAACGCATAGCTCTATCAAAATCGCTTAATGGTCGCCAAGAAAGAATCATTTTCTGATTGTTTTAATTACTTTACTATTTTATTTTTCTACCACGATCAATATATAATTACACAACTTTGACCTTCTCCCATAAGTATGACTGTTCACTTTCTCAAGTAGTATAAGTCTAGAAGAATCGTAAGATCTATGCAGAAAGGGATGAATCATTGAAAAAAAAAGCTATTTTTATTCACTAATTAACTGAATTGCTTGAATATGTTGCAAAAAACGAGAATTTTTTAAGCTAGTAGATTTATAAAATGTTGTGTCATTATAAATGGAAAGTAATAACAATAATGGAGACAAGGAAGTGCATTATTATCTTCAAAACGTCGAAAATGAAAGATCTCAACGAGGTTCTTGTATATGACTAGTAAAAATCAGTTAGCCATATCTTAATATAAAAAGTTTTTGGTCAATTTAAACATCAAAATTAAAATTTAGCATGTAAAATTATCCTGTAATCATGATACTGAACTATGATACTGATAAAAAAATTGCATTTTTGAAAATGCAGCAATTAAAGACAAAAGAATGACAAATTTCTGAGATTTTTGTAAGATATAGTAGAAATAGTCATGAAAATTCAGGTAGTCAAGACACTCGAGATAATGGTTGATAAAAATGTCAAAATTCATATTAGTGTTTCGACTTCAAAAAAGTATTACAATGATTTTTTTGCTATTGAAGAAACATGACAAAAAAGACGATTCGAATACACTAATATGTTTGAATTTTTGTTTTGTTTTGGACTGTTTTATAGCGTTTACTAATTTGGTTTGAAATCAGTGTGAGAGAAAATTGTATGCAATCGTAACTGTGTCAAATTATCATCAAGACTCTTTCTTCTTTCTTAGTCAGTATAATATTCCTAGGCAACATTTGAAAGTATCTGACATGAGATTTTTGTATGATAGCGGTCGATATTTTGACCGATTTCAGTGAGTATGATATTTGTTGATCCTATTCAAGAGATTCTAGTTTATGCTCATAAAAACACATAAAAAACGAGCCTTTGAATCATCCAACAGGCTTTTTTTAATAAACGAATAAACTGATTAACAATTATTCTAACTCAATAATATTCCGAAATAGTAATAGATATAACAAAAGCACTTTTTTATTCCTATCAGTATTCACCTATTTGTCTATTGTTCTTGTTTTTTCCATTTAAAATTTCTATTTGTTCCTTCTTTTCTGGCTAACACATTTTTATTTATTTATTATAACTTAGGTATGATGCCATAATAGAAAATTTTCTCTTACATTCGATTATTCTTCTTTTTTTTTTTGCAAGACCTCTTCCTCTCTTTTGATAAGAAAACTCTACAGAAATAATACAAATGGTTTCTTTAGGACAAAAAAAAAAACAGCAGCACAAAAGTACAAAAAAAGTCAAAAAACACGCTTGTACACACACACACACAAATAGACACAATTACACATAGATTCTGATTTATTTTACATACACACACACATGTATCTGATGTTGATGCTCTATATATACATAAAACGGTCGTAGTCGTCTATAGAATATGAATATTTAAAAAAAAGCGAAAAAAAAAAATATATATATATATAAAAAGAAAAAGCTGCAACGAAAAATAGTTTAGCGTTTTGGAGGTAAAGAAAAACTATCTTAAATTTTTAATGACTATAAATAAACAATGTTATTATTTTTGTTCATTTTTATAAATATCTCTATTTACACATATTTTCTATATACAAAATGGCATCACTCACACACTAACACGCATCATCGTCTAATCTATATGAATAGGATGCTGGATTGGATACAAATTGAATTAAATTGAATTATTTTCTAAGCTCCACATAATTTTTTGAATAAATCACGTTTATCAAACAATTGTTGATTTGAATCGACAATATAATTATCTAGATGAAATTTTAAGAAGAAAATTTTTTTATTAAAACTATAAAATTTAAGAGTTCATAAATGAGTCGAATAATTCTGAAATAATTACAAGATTTGTAAAAACAACATTAGTGACTCGACTCATCAAGATTATCTTTCATTAGAGATAGAAAAAATCTAAATAGTGAAGATTTTAATCAATTATTAATTTGAGTATAGCATACCTAAATGATGTGCTGCATTCTTAATTCCTTGAGAAGAAAATTGAGCCAATAATTTCCATTTACGTTTTTTACCATTACCCGTACCGTTGATTGTTGTTATCGTTGTGTTTTGTTGTGTTATGGCTTTTGATATTTTTCGTTTTTCTTTAATAACAACATCAGTAGGATTATTAGTCTTTTGTTGATTTTCAACAATTTGTTTATCTTGTAATTGATTTACTATTTCACCGGTACGAGATTCTTGTTGTGTAATTAAATCATAATGTTCATGTTCATGTTCTTCTTGTTGTTGTTGATGATGATGATCATCGATTAAAACATAATCGGATTCAATTTGTTCATCGATAACAATCCAACTTTCTGTCATTTGATTTGATAATGAGGATTTATTGTTTGAATTGAAAACTGCTGACGGTGATTGTTTCATAACAGCAACAGACATTTTATTTTGAAAATTAAATGGAGAAAAAAATAATGGAAGATAATTGTAATAATCCAATTCTAAATAAAAAATCAAAACAAAAAATAGAAATATGAGAAAATCTGCTATATTTTTGTAAAAATTCTGATTGTATCATCAAAAAAAAAAATAAACGCAAAAATTTTATATCTTTTCTCATATATTATTTTTATACAGATTCTATAAATTTTAACAACTATTCTGATCATGACTCTCGTGTGAGATAAAAAAAAGATACATGATATAATTTCATTTTGTTCATATGCTTTCAGTAGTAAGTCTATATAAATAAGTATTATTTTACAGCTTAAGACATTTAAAAAAAAATTAACTCTAGCTATTGGTACCGACATTTTACTCTACATTTACACATAATAGTGTGTTGCTTAGCTATTAATCAATCAAATAGTTTTGAAGATAGCTAAAAATACAGATATGTCACTTTAAAATGATATATCTACATATTTCTAAAACCATTTGACAACTAACAATAGAACATCAACGAAAGACAAAAAAAAAAGTACAATAAATCATCTAAGTTATGTAGAAAAATATGCTAAGAAATATATAGCATATTTGGTTGAAAATAAAATATTCTATCGTATTCATAAATATAATAATCGATATATTAAATATTAAAAACTTTGCACCATGTTTCACTCGATAAAAACAACAACAACAACAACGACAAACTTAAAATTCAATACAAAAACTAAAATCAAAAGAGAATGTTGCACGGGATAAAACAGAAAAAAGTGCATACTATATGACTCTTCTAATTTCGTCAAAGAAAACAAACAAAAAGAAGGAGAGAAAGATAAAGTATTAAAACTCTAAGAAGTCCATTAGCTTGTGCTTGAATAAACTTATGCTATTAGCTGTAACAACATGCTCTGGTAAGTTATTCCACTCAATTGCCGTTCTGTAAAAACAAGAATATAGAGTGGTATAGGTCTTAAAAATATTTGCCATCCTACTGCTCTAGATATCTCGTGATTTGTATAATTTGTCTCGTGTAGACAAGGAGGGGAAATAAAAAAAGAATGGTTTTCTTGTATTTTTTTGTTGGTAGAAAAACATGTTCTTTATTTCTTTGTGCAATATCGATTCCTTTATAACTATATTCTTGTTTAGAAATACAATCTCTCCGGTTATTTATACCATAATATTAATATCATGGTAATAGAGAGAACAAGACCAAGACATACACGTGTGTTAATTTTTATTAAAAATAATTTAATATATCTAACTCAAAATTTTATAATCTTCAACAATATATACTTATTCTACAAATTTGTGATTGATACTTATCTCAAAAGAAAAAAGAAAGAAAACAATTAATGCAACAGGATATTTTCTACAATGATTCTACTTTTTAATGATCATTCCGACATTCGTGTCTTTTATATAAGATACAATAACGAATAGTACAGTTAATAAACGATATATGTGTTTGACACGGTAAAGGTCATTCATTTTTCTTTGTTATAAGAAGAAAACATAACACCGTTCTCAAAAAAACAACAACCAAACAACAAATAATAATAACAGCATATCAGATGAAAATTGTTACTGTATGTGTGTGTGTGTGTGTGTGAATATATTTAGTCAAAAACAAGGTCGTTTTCAGACACAAAAACAATCTTACTTTTTTTTATTATCTGACAGAAAACCTAAGATTCACAAAGCGCATATAAAAAAAAGAAGAAGATACATAGGATAAAACGAGAAGAAAAAAAAGCAGAAAACATACCAAAGGACTACTTTGATGAATAATAATTATATGATGGTTCTTTTTTAGTTTTTTTTTTATTTATCTTCGGCTAAGAATTAATAATACATGTTACCCTATGTAGACGAACTAGAATACATCATATTTTTTTTTTCTTCTTCTTCTTCTCTTACAATTTTAGATCGTCAGTGAATTACATCAGACATTTAAAAACATAATTATAAAACGACATACAAAAAAAAACAAAAAGAAAGAAAATTTTAAAATATTTACAATAATAACCAATCATAGAATATACCATTCACTATTCAGACTTTACTATAATCTTTAATATATAAATTATTTACACTCATTAGTTCTAATATGAATGTTTTAGAGATCTTAATACAAAAAAAAATTAATGGTAATTTTTATATGAATGCATTTGTCTGGAAAATGAAAATTTTAGAAATAAAACACAATTATTAAGTAAAACTTTTGATAGTTATCAACACAATATTTTGCGCCATATTTATCTCTTCATGCTTATATAATAAGAAACTATTTAATTAGATTGATATCATTCAACTATTTGTTAAAAATGTATAATTAAAGGCGAAACATGACAAGATCAAAAAGCAATTAAAATATATTTTAAAAAAAAAAAAAATTTATTTATAAATGATGTTATTTCTTGAACTCCACTCTTCGTACAATTCGTCCAGTAGTTTCTATGATCCTCAAGACAGATATTTCGTCATACTACTGAGTAAAAATTAATTAAATAAATGCAAAAAAAACCAAGGAAACCATACATTTTCCACAATCAGAACGACAAACTATTTAATAAAACATCTCATATGTCCTTCACGTTCTTTTTTCTTTTTCTTTTTCTTTTTTTTTCATCAATTACAGGTGTTTGTCAATAAACATATGATTTTTGTATATGTAGCTTTTAGTACTCAAATAGAAGAAGAAAAAAAAAGAGAACATTCGGTATTATTATTTAGAACGAATGTCTTATTTTTTCTTCGATTGTTCCAAGATAATAGTATTCGACTGGGACTACATATGCATGCCTCCTCCATTTCTCATCATCATTCTCATTGCATTTTATTCTTATCAATTTTTTGTGTTAAACAAAAGTTTTAATAACATTTCGTTTGCCTTTTTTTCTCTTTAGATAAATCTTTAACAAAAAAAAAAGAAAAAAAAAAATTAAACTTTTTTTACACGTTGTTTAATGTTCTTCGAAAAACCAAATTCTACTTCTCATTCAGAACCATTAATAGGTCGCTCTCTCTCTCTTTTCTGTTTCTCAAAGTTACATTGAGTTTGAAAGAAACACTATTTACCGCCTCAATTTTTTGTTTTTTTCATCGTCAATAGACTATGCGTCGTCAATCATTTATCATAATAATTAAGAGTAAAAGAGCAATTTGAGTGTCGCACAATCACGTAGCATAAATGTACATGAAATGTCAAATCTACTGTTCTACGTTTCATTAAACTTCGTTGGGCTAAATACAGTGAAAAATATATTTTTCTTTATCAGATCGAAAATGTGTGTACATTAACAAATCTTATGAAATAATTTGAAGCGATGACTAATAACAATTGTTAACTACTTGAAATTATTTTGTAGAATATCTCTATTTCTTTCAACACATTAGTAATAAGATCTTTGCTGTTAAAACAATCACTGATAGATTATCAAACAGTTTAATTTCGTTTTGCTCATTCTATACTTTCAACTTTAATCTAACTGACTGATTGATGATGATGATAAATAGATAAAGTATCGTCACGTTTGATCTAATCTTTTTTTTTGATTTTGTTTTTATATAAATATAAATCGTGTAAATACTTACGTTTAACAAAAAAAGATAATAATAACAGAGGGATTTATGATAAATGTTATTGATGAAAAGATATTTAAATGTTTGAGAAATCAGGAGGGTATATGACTTGTTGAGAGAAAAATATAAATTTCTAACGGATTTGAATGGTTAAATAAAAAATGCTATTCTATTTATATATATATGTATATATAAATTAGTTTGTTGGTTGTTGATAATGATGATGATGATGCGTGTGTGTTCCCCTCTTTTTCTAGATGGAAAACAAAATACATGCACAGTCTCACGTTCTCTCTCTGTCGATTTTTATTTTATTCTATCGAACGCCAAATAGGCCGTCGTGTTATGTGTCTCATTATTTTTTTCATAGATTTTTGGAGAAAAAAAAAAGAAGAAAACATTAATTTTTTTTGGAATATATTTTATTCTTTTTTTTTTGCTCAAATCAATTTCTATGGCCTGCATAGCACTCGTGATCAAGATATGTTTTCTTCTTTTTTTTTTCTTCTTCGGCATCCAAACGTCATTTTGACAACTTGTCATATGATATGTACATGCAGTTACGTAGTTAAAAGAACGACAAAAAATTATATAGGCATGTGACTGTTTGTAGACGGATCATCTAAGAGAAAGAGTAGAAAAAAGAATGGTCATGACATAATTTAATATAAATAGAGAGAGAGTGAGAGAGAGAGAGAAAGTATATGGTACTGCTATATATTAGTTCTAGAGAGAATAAGAGAATGAATAGCGTAGACCATACTGTCGATAGATGGACGGGAACGTGTGTATAACATAACAAATTGATCTTATATGCTAGTAGTGAGATGAGAATAAAACGAGAATTGTTACTTAAAGCCAAGCTTTTTATAGACATACATATATATATGCGTGTGTGTGCTCTTTGTACGCCACAACACTAAGAAAAGAGAAAAAAAAAACCACAACTGATAAAAAAATATTCGGTTGATTTTGTTATAATAAAAAAAAAAAACCACAACAGAAATGTTTTTCTCCCGTGTTTACTCTAGAAGAGTCTAAAATAAAAATTTCTTGAAGCTAAGAATAGAAAGTCGTATAATGTTTTATAGACAATTTGGACTAGACAATTGTCGATTTTTTCATATGATTTTAATATTTTGATATCTTACCTATGACACACCATTTTTAGAATCATTGAATGAAGCTCTATGCAAGATTTAGACAATATAATTTATTTTTATTTCAATAACAAAAGTGTTCAATACTGAAGATTAATTTTTATCATTTTCAATTTGTTACAAGAAGAAGAAAAAAACTTCATTCAAGTTGTTTTTTTTATAGAAAAAGACATTTTCTACAATCTGATATTTAATTCAAATAGTCGGAGGAAAATAATTTTGTGAAGTATCCAACAGGTAATCAAAATTGTGATTGATTGATGGTCTTAAGAATTAACAGATTTATGATTCTCAAGAATGGAAAATATCCTTGAAGTAGATCATATCTAAAATTCTATTTTTTATATAACTTTATATTCTTGAAGAAAAATTGATCAAGGATCTTTTGTAATGAATAATTAAAAGTATTCTACATCTCTTTTCTGGTATAGTAAATAGTTTTGAACCACAAATTATTTCAAATAAATCATCTATAAAATATATTATGTTTTAGTTTAGAATGATCAGACAGACTGCTGTAATAGATCGTATTGTTTATGTTTTATCTTGTGTAGAAAGAAAAAATGAAAAATAATCGTAAAAAACGATATATCAGCAATAAATTCAAAATTCTTTCCAGGTTAAAAGAAATACAGTAGAAAAAAAAAATCACATTAATTATCGTTTACTGATTCATTTTGATTTGATGATGAAGCATCAAGTTGTTTGTAATGTTGCATAGCATCATAAGCACATTCAGGTCCAATATTAAACAACGGATGAGTTTCACACTAAAATAGAAAAAAAGAAACAATAAAATACAAATTTTGAATAAGAATATTTTAACATACAACAGCATTTTCAATATTTCCACAAATAATATTTTTGTTAAAAGAATGTTGAAATAAACTGAGACCACTTAAACAATAACATGTATGATATAAATCACTACTACTAGATAGAGAAAATTCAAAAATTAGAAGAAAAACTTGATAGATAGAAATAGTTACTGTGAATTCGCTTTAGGTCGATCGGTAAATCCTCCACTTAGATTTGATTGACTACAAAGTAACACATATTCTTGTGCAGCAACTAAAATATTAGGTATTGTTTAATAGTGTAACAAACGTGTTTATAACACATACCAGAATCAAACATTCGTTCATCACGAACTATTGTATGTTCTAATAATAATAATAACAACAACAACCAATAGAAGAAAATCTATGTTTAAGTATAAATAAATTACCCAGTTTTCTTTCTGCCGCATCAAGCAATGGAAATAATGCTCCAACCCAGAATGAATAGCATCCATCAACTAATTTATTTGTTCGTCCTTGAAATCCACCTTCAAATTCCATTTGACGATTAACTGTCCATCTCTAGTTATTATTTAAAAATATTGATGAATAGAAATAGAAAGAGAAAAAAAAAATATTATTTTCTACATACTAATAAATTGTCCTTATCACATAAATTTTCTCGTTGAAGTAATAGTAATGTTGCATAACCACAAAATGTATAACCTCCATGTGCTTCACAACCAGGCACAGCACCAAAACCTCCCTCATATGTTTGACAACTAGACAACAATAATAAACATTAACATAAGGGAAGGATATAGAAATGTGACTAATTACCTAACAATCCATTCAGCAGTGCCATTAAATAAGTCAGATGTTGCAATGTTACATAGAGTAGCGATGCTTGCAGCACAATAGGTTGCACTACAATTGAATTTGTATTGTTGAATATACAAAAGTATCGTATTTAATCCAGACACCTACCGTATATCACTTTCTCCATCAATATGTAAACTAAAACTTCCATTTGATGATCGTAATTCACGTAGCCAACTAGCAAGTTTTTCTCTATGATATAATAATTTATAAAAATCAGTCTGTTAAAATCTAGTCTATTACCTGTTGATAACGTCATAGGCTCTGTCACTTTGTAATATACATAAAGCATTCACTGCTGCATATGTGGGTGCTAAATGAGGTATTTGTCCGGGTCCACCTACTCAGTTCAACAAAATGCATGAAGAATGAGAAGAAAAAATCAACATATGAAGAACAATCATACCGCCAAAACCACCCTCTGGATTTTGACATCGTTGAAGAAAATCACAGATTCTAGAAACAAACTGATTTAACAAATTAATTTAAAAATTGTCGTCAATTTATCCTATACTTACTCATTTACATATGCATCGGATAATTTTTCATTTAATAAATATAATGATTGAATAATCCAATAAATTAACCATGGACGACTAGCATCCAACGACTACAAAAGCACAATTAACATACCATAAAAGAAATTAAATTAGTCTTCTGGCAAGCTTGTCTCACCTGCTGAACCTGCGGTAAACTTCTTAATGCTTTTAATAAATATCTGACATGATGTTCTCGATATAGTGTAATACTACTAAATGTCAATATATACATATAAAAGACACAGATGTGAAAAGATTTTCTTAAGAAAAAATTCTTACCCTTGTTCACGATGTTGATAAGATAGAAAATCTTTATAAATTTTTTCAACACTTTCTTCGCATTTAATCTAGAGAAGAGAAAACAATAGTAGAAGTTGATAGATATAGACAAAATGATGTTTACTTGTTCGTGAGTAGTGATTGTTGGTAGAATATCAGAACGATTTTTTCGTATCTTAAAAAAATCTTTAGCCGCAATACGTAACGATGGAATTAGAACAGTCGGTTGAGACATTTATCTGAAAAAGAAAATATATTATCATATCGTCATCTTTGCTAATTATAGCAAAAAGTCCAGCTAACATAGCATATCATTCCAATACTTTTTTGTACAAAGATACACTTTTAACTCTAAATCGTTCAATGAAATGTCGACTGATTTAGAGTGCCGGCGGCTGCCAGCACCGAAATTTTTGATTTCATACCATTATACTCTCCTTCTTGAATAAAGGAAAATAGGAAAAATTCGTGTCCTCTAGAAACTCCTAAGCAAAGTTGCTAAACTTGCTCTTTTGTCCAAATCCGCTAGCATCGAAAAAATTTTCTGGATCCGCCACTATTTCAACTCGAACTCGAAATCTTGAATTCTTCAGAGATGTTATTAAGGAGAGGAAACTTTAAAGAAAAATTTGTTGTCTGTCAGATTTGTAGGCTATACCATTCTGTCTGGGATGAGCAGAACCGAATGGAATAAAAAAGATTTTGAACAGGACGGCGAGGCCAGCTAACTCTGCTATCGTAACAGAATTCCATAACGGTTTTCCATCATTTTGTTTTGCCTATAATTCCTGAACTGGCAGCGATAGACTGTCGTGAGACATCTTAAGTTGAAGAGAAAAGTTTGATTAATATTTTTAG